>MU014079.1:1100-29922 GCA_011075105.1 Heteronetta atricapilla
AAGGGTTTTTAGGGTTGGAGCTTCCATATTTTTAGGGCTTTAGGATCTTCAGGGTTAGGTTAGGGTTGTAAGGGTTTTGACGGTTAGGATTTTAAGGGTTGTGAGGGTTAGGCTCTGGGCTTTTCACTGTCAGAGCTTTTTAGGTTTTAGGGTCAGGGCTTTTTAGGTTTTTAGAGTTTGGGCTTTGGGGTTTTTTAGTGTTAGGGTTGTAAGGGTTCTTAGGGTTAGGGTTTTATTTTTTTGTAGAGGTAGGGTTTTTAATGTTTTGAGACTTGGGACTTCAGGGTTTTTAGGGTTAGGTTTTCAATGTTTCTAGGGTTGGGGCTTTTGGCTTTTTAGGGCTGTAAGGGTTTTTATCGTTTTTAGGGTTGGGGCTTTAGGGTTTTTAGGATTAGGGTTGTAAGGGTTTTTAGGGTTAGGGTTTTAGGGGTTTTAGGGTTAGGATTTAAAGGGTTTTTAGGGTTGGGGCTTTAGGGTTCTTAAGGTTAGGGTTGCCAGGGTTACAGCCCTAACCCTAAGAACCGCTTCCCCCCTCAGTACCTTCCAGCCCTGCATGCTACAAAGCAAATACACAGTCACATTGTCATCTATCCATAAATATGCTATAACAATTACTCACCTGCACGAAGAGCTGCATGCAATAAAGGCACCTATTAGTATATAGGACTGCTTTACTCTAACAGATCCCTCTAGTTGTTACCTCAAAAGGAAGCATGTTACGGTCTCTATTTGGAAACACACCATAGACTCTGACCTACCTAAATAACCCTGCAACTGACTAAAGTTGCAGGGTAGACCTCCCTGACTCCCTCCCCTGCCCTGGGGGTCCTGCCACAAACCGCCCCCCCCCCCCCCCCCCACTTGCACCTTTGCAAGCAGCCCCAGCCACACAGAGAAGTCATCCCCCCCTCCCCCAGCCCCAGGAGCAAAGACAGCACAGGGCTGCTCCCCCAGTCCCACAATAGGCAGCCACCCCACCACCCGGCAGGGCTGCCCCCACATTCCAAGGGGCCACCCACATCTAGCAGCCAACTGACACGGGACGAACCTCCCCCTTGCCCCTGCCACCTCCACATGCACCCCGCTACAGAACCTGCAACTGCACACATCATGATGGCCACTTCCCACGGCCACAACCACCAAAAGGGGTGCGGGTCAGAAAGCAAATTTTATTAAACAGCTGTGCAGGACTCCCAGGAGGGGGGCTGCGGTGGGGCTCCCTGCCCAGTAGTTCTCCCCTTCCCCTGGTAGGCAAGGCATCGGGTGGCACCTGTCTGTCCATCCTTCCATGGGGAACGGATGCTGGAAGTGGGCTTCTCACTATCGCTTTTGGTAGTTGTGGAGTAATTGCCTGAAGTAACTAGGCAAATTAAACTAATATTCACCTTTTAAAGAAAACATACACCATTGAAGAAGCTTTAGAACACTGCGCTACCTAAGCGTTCCCTAGGCCTCCAGCATTAGATGCTATCGCACAAGGGGAAGCAGGTGTGCTGACACAAAGGAAGAGGACAGAGCGTAGGGCAAAGTGGAAACACCGTGGCTAGGCTCTGCGACCAGACAGGGACCCCATAAAGAGACTGGGCCACTATAAATCAGGTGGACTTCAGGTAAAAACACTTTGGAAACCAAAATATAGCCCCACATGTCCTCTAGGGCTTTCTGTGCACCCACAGCATTTCCTGTGTAAAAAGATAGTTTGTCTTGGTATTTATGCATGGCAAAGGCATGGGCTGACTTATTGACAAAAACAGACTGCTTATTAGACGCTGCTTCTCAATGTTTCATCAAAGTTCATACATATTAGCGAAGGTAAACTAAAAGTTCATGGATTCACAATACTTCATCATATATCATTTATGTGAATTTCATTTTTATACATACCTGCTGCACTGACTTAAAACCCATCCCCACGC
Source organism: Heteronetta atricapilla (assembly GCA_011075105.1). NCBI lineage: Eukaryota > Metazoa > Chordata > Aves > Anseriformes > Anatidae > Heteronetta > Heteronetta atricapilla. The sequence continues at coordinate 3,017 of MU014079.1, forward strand.
TCACCAAAGCACAACCCCAACCCAAATACAGACATGGCATTTCAGCCCCAACACAGCTTTGGGAACGCCAGAAAGCAGGCTTCATCCTCAGCATGGCATGCTCAGGCTACACGGGATGGGGATTCAGGCACCTCTTCACCTGTAGAAACAGACCGCCATCAAGAACTACCACACCAGAAAACTTTTTTCCTCTAAAACACCTTTCTCAGGAACAATGCAGCATTCAAGTGACCTGCTTTGCTCCAATTCTGGAGACTGATGTTACAGCCCACCTGGCCCATGGCGCCTGATAAACAGAAGAGAAAGCAACCGCAGCTCTTGGAAAACAACACTGAACGTGCCGCTCATTGTCACTCTCCGGCCTTCGCTCAAATCCTCAGCCACTTCTGTGGAGAGCCAGCATTGGCACCTGCAAAGACAGAGACCCTTCACAGTCACCTCGCACTACTTGGTAATTGCGCTCCAATGCAGCTCACAACCAAACCCCTTCTTGCGCTTCTCTTCAGAGTGCAGTTTGCACCTTTGAGCCTCTGCAAGACACCTGCAAAAGAGGAATAAAAGCACAGGGCGAGGCAGCATCCAAAGCCACAGCAAAGCTAGGATAGTTACTCTCACCTGCTGCCTTACCTCTGCCCGGTCACCTGCCCCCGAGGCAGATGCTTCCATCTGCCCTCTTTAGCCAGCTACAACACCTCTAAAAGAGAAAGAGGGGAAGCTCAGAGTGACAGTGAGAACCGCAACTCAAAAACAACCACTTCATCGCTCACCTTGCCAGAGGCAGCTCTGGCTGTGACATCCTAGGCTGTAGGCTGCATTTCAGCTTTCACAAAGGAAAACACAGTCAGAAGACAAGCATTCAGCTGCCAGCACTAGCACTCCCCCTCAACAACACAAGGGACCCCATTTTCTATTTTTATCATTCCAAAACAGCAGACATCTTCCCTCAGCACCTCACAAGTAGACCAAGTCAGTCAACAGGCTTCCAGCTGAGAGCTTGACAGTTCCAGAAGGCACTCTTCCCTTGGACTGGTTCCTCCTAAGGTTTACCTAAGGACCGCCATCAGGAACTGCCACACCAGACTACCTTTTTTCTCTACAACACCTTTCTCAGGAACAACACAGCATTCAAGTGACCTGCTTTGCTCCAGTTCTGAAGACTGATGTTAAAACTCACCTTGCCCATAGCACCTGATAAACAGAAGAGAAAGCATCCGCAGCGCTTGGAAACCATCACTGCACGTGCCGCTCCTTGCTGCTCTCTGGCCTTATCTCAAATCCTCAGCCACTTCTGTGGACAGCTAACCATGGCACCTGCAAAGAAAGACAGAGACCCTTCACAGTCACCTCACACTACTTGGCAATTCAACTCCAACCAAGCTCGTTACCAGCCCCCTTCTTAGGCAGCTCTTCAGAGTGCAGTTTCCTCCTTTGAGCCTGTGTGCAACACCTGCGAAAGAAGAAGAAAAGCATAAGTCAAAGCAGCATCCAAAGCTGCAGCACAGCTAGGACACTTACTCTCATCTGCTGCCTTACTTCTGCCCACTCACCTGCCCCCGAGGCAGATGCTTCCATCTGCCCTCTTAAGCCAGCTACAACACCTCAAAAAGGCAAAGAGGGGTCACTTAGAATGACAGTGAGATCTGCAATTCAAATTCAGTTCCATTTGTTCATCACCCACCTTGCCATAGGCAGCTCTGGGTGTGACGTCCCAGGTCGTACACTGCGTTTCAGCTTTAACAAATGAAAACATAGAAGATAATCATTCAGCTGCCAGCATTAGCACCCATCCCTCAACAACACAAGGGACCCCATTTCCAATATTATTGTTTCAAAACAGCAGACAGGCAAGCTTGCCTTGGCACCTCACAAGTATACCAAACCAGTCACCGAGGTGCCAAATGAGGGCTTTAGAGTTCCAGAAGGTGCTCTTTCCTTTGATCAGATCCTCCTAAAGTTTATGTAAGGCTGGAGAAAAAAAGAGTCCATATCTGCAAGTTTCCAAGATTTAACAACAGACCTCCTCTAGCACTATTCAAGAACTATGCTAACAGCTGCTCACAAGCAGCTCATGTCTCCCCCTCCGTATCTGCCAAACGGCACAGAGGTGACTCTGTGCCAGCTGCCCTTCAGTACGTGCCCAGAGGCAGACTAGATGTCTTTGCCAAAACAGTCTGGACAATGTATTACTACACTGAGGGATCGCCACGTTAGCTATCATCACTAACTGCCAGGAAGAAGAGCTCCAGGCCAAACAAACACACACTCAGGCACACTACAAACTTTATGAACAGAACACAGAACACAAGGCACAAAAAAAAAAAAAAAAAAAAAAGACTCCCAGAGGGAAGCCCTGCAGTGCAACAGCAAGTCAGAACAGGTGCTCTGCAGCAGACTCAAGGAGAGACTCAAATGTCACAACCTACGACTGGAAGCAACTGCCTGAACTGGGATGAAGGAGTCATAAATAGCCTTCCTTTAAGACAAGAAGGATACGCAGTGCAAACCCCATAAGAAAACACTTAGGAAATTAATTCTCAAGCAAGAGCTCATGATGCAACCCAGATGATTTCCGCAAGAGTGAAGATGGAAACAGGTATGATCTGAAACCGAATATGATGCACAAGACCTGAAACACATCTGCAGTTTAAGCTGCAGCTGCAAGACAAGAACCACTTGGATCAGATCCATGATGACAAAACAACTATTTAGGACCTTTGGCACAGCTACCAAGTTGCCTGTCTAGTCAGTCCAGTGCAAAAAAACACAAAGAGATATCAAGACCCAAGGAGCACGTAACACAGAACACACACTGCAGAAGCAGCACTACAAGACAGATGGACAGAAGGGAACTGTCCTGCCTGGCACATGCACTCACGCTACAAAATACCCCTTGCTCCTTCTATTAGCCTGGTGACCCAGCCTGAAGGTGACCCAGCCTGAAGTGCCCTCACAGTGGCACCAAGTATATTCAGTTGGCTGGCTCCATGCTGCTCTGGCTCCCAGATCCCATCAGCCACCCCAAATATGCAAATACCAGGTGCCCCTCAACTTAGCTCTCAGATAGCTGGATGGTAAATTCCCCCCAGCTCAAGAAATGCACAGGCACTGAGAGACATTGTGTCAATCAATCGCCAGGCTCATCATCATCTGCAGTAACAGCATTCACTAGCACACCGGCCCTAATACCCACCTCCTCCGCAACACTGACTACCACTGAAGCAATATATGGTTGTGCTCACCTGTTCCTCTCTGATTCCAGGCTCCAACAGTGCAGCCAGTATCACCCACACCACCTGGAAAAACAAAGGGATAAAATGATCATTGTGTTTGCAAGTAATCACCCGGCACACTGCTCCTCTGTCGCACACAGTCTCACCTCAGACCCTCAGCAAGTTCTGAGGAATGCCTACCACAGCACCTGCTAAAAGAGCGGGGAAACTCTTCAAAGGCTTGTCTTAGGGGGACCTTGCTTAGGGACACTGACTGGGCTGACGACCCTCTCACCTTTCCTCAGCACTCCACAATGTGGGGATTCCTAAGCCCCCTCAATGGGGACCACAAAGGCCAGCTATGATGTTCCCAGTATCTTCTTCATCTCTGGAAAAGAGGAGTCACCCAGAGGTGGACCAAAACACTACCAAACCAAAAACAGTGACCGTTTTCCAACTTCTGTCCACTCACCTTCCTGATCCAGGCTTAGTGCTTCCATTGACTGTGCCGAGCCAAGGTCACGTGGCTTAGATCAAGGAGAAAGAACAGACAAATGTCACAATCCACAAAACAGTCTATACCCACTCCTCTTCTTTCCTCCCCTACCCCAACAGCCAAGAAGCCCCAGACCCACGTCCCCCAACCCAGTACCATGTCTTTGCTCACCTAACATCCCAAAGAGATGCATCACACCCCCTGCTCCTCTTGCACTCTGAGCATCTCCAGCAATTCAGGAACTGGAACTGCTGACATCTGGCGCCAGTCACCAAGCTGCTGACTGAGAGCTTGACAGTTCCAGAAGACGCTCTTTCCTTTGACAGGTTCCTCCTAAGGTTTATCTAAGGATGGAGAAAAAAAAAAAAAAAAGACAAAACAAAACCAAAACACACTCCACATCTGCAAGCTTTCAAGATTAAGCAACAGACCTCTCCTCTAGCACTGTTCAAGCACTATGCTAACAGCTGCTCACAAGCAGCTCAAGTCTCCTGCCAGCATCTGCCAAACACCACAGAGATGACTCTGTGCCAACTGCCCTTCAGCACGTTAGCTATCATCACTAACTGCCAAGAAGACGAGCTCTAGGCCAAACAAACACACACTCAGGCACACTACAAACTTTATGAACAGAACACAGAACACAAGGCGCCAAAAAAAAAAAAAAAAAAAAAATAGACTCCCAGAGGGAAGCCCTGCAGTGCAACAGCAAGTCAGAACAGGTGCTCTGACAGACCCAAGGAGAGACTCACACGCCACAATCTGCGATTGGAAGCAACTGCCAGAACTGAGATGATGGAGGCATAAATAGCCTGCCTTTAAGTCAAGAGACTGGAATGCTGGGCAGTGCAAACCCCATAAGAAAAACGCTTTGGAAATGAATTCCCAAGCCAGAGCACCGGATGCAACCCAGATGACTTCTGCAAGAGTGAAGATGGAAACAGATGTGATCTGAAACTGAATATGATGCACAAGACCTGAAACACATTCGCACTGTAAGCTGTGATTGAAAGACAAGAATTGCTCAGATCAGCCCTACAATAATGAAATGAGCATTTAGGACCTTTGGTGCGGCTACCAAGTTGCCTGTCTAGTCAGTCCAGTGCAAAAAGCAAGGAGGATATCAAGACCCAAGGAGTGCTGCACATACGATGATCATATGAAGAAACATTTGATACAAAAACAAATTACACGCATAGAGGTAGTGAGCTCTTTATGCTCCCGCTGAAAGACAAGAGGTGCTCTGCTTTCGATTGAGCAACAGCATTATTCCGATGAGGTCAAGCATTCAATATCCTCAGGATGGCTTCCCCAGGGCCTGCCAAGCACCAAGAGCAACAGCACATCACAGACAACACAGAACACAGACAATGAGCAGGGACTGTCCTGCCTGGCACATGCTCACGCCGTACCTGACAGGACCCCCCGCATATAATCTCACTACCGGGCCATGATCAATTCTGAAAGGCCCCATCCACTGCAATTGCTTAAAAGCACAGACTCTCACCCTATATGTCCATTCACAACCCCAACTCAAACATAGCACTTGCCATTGAAAGGACAGGATGACCAAGCAAATAACTGAAACTTTTTCAGGTGGATTAGCTCAAACCTTTCTTCTACACAGGAAGAAAAATCTGGGAGCATAAAAGGTTACACGCAAAAAAATAAAAAAAATAAATAAAAAAATCCATGTAGTAAAATCACTCGCAGGAAAAATCAGGCACTTGAGTAGGCTATCTGAAAACCAAAAGGCTATGCGAATGGCTCAAAACACACTAAAGAACACTGTATCCCAGCCCTCTGGTGCACTGACTTAAAACCCATCTCCACACTCACCAAGGCATAACCCCAACCCAAATACAGACACAGTATGTCAACCCAAACACAACCTTGGGAACTGCATGAAAGCAGGCTTCATCCTCAGCGAAGCGTGCTCAGGCTACACGGGACGGGGCTTCAGGCACCTGCAGAAACAGACCACCAACAGGAACTGCCATGCCAGACAACCTTTTTCCTTTACAACACCTTTCTCAGAAACAATGCAGCATTCAAGTGACCTGCTTTGCTCCAATTCTGAAGACTGATGTTACAACCCACCTTGCCTGTGGCACCTGATAAACAGAAGAGAAAGCAACCGCAGTGCTTGGAAACCATCACTGCACGTGCCACTTCTTGCCTTATCTCAAATCCTCAGCCACTTCTGTGGACAGCCTGCCATGGCACCTGCAAAGCAAGACAGAGACCTTTTATAGTCACCTCACGCTACTTAGCCATTCCACTCCAACAAAGCTCATGACCAGCCCCCTTCTAGTGCAGCTCTTCAGAGTCCAGTTTGCTCCTTTGATCCTGTGCGAATCCCCAGGAAAAGCACTGAGCCAGACATGGGGCACCTCTCCAGTAGCTGCTGTCAGGCCTTAGCCCTTCTGCTTCATCAAAGCAATACAAGACTTTTCTCAGCACAGTGCCTTTGCCTGTCTGTAATCATGGCTTCCTGTCTTAGTAACAGCCCGCAATTGGCCCATTAGTACTCCAAGTCACTTCAACTTTTCCTTCCGTCTTTACTTTCTCAACCAATTGTATCATTCTCCTCTCAGGACCTGAGCTTCATAGACTGAGCACCTACATACAGCATGGAACTCATTAAAATGAAGAAACTCCTAATGTCTCCTCTATAGTTCAAGACTTCAAGACTTGTACAGCTAGTTGGAGAAATTTCATGGTGTAGTTGAGTAAGATTTCAAAAAGCACCTAATAAAAATCTTTTCTCATCTTAAAGGATGCATTTAGTTGAATTTTGGTTTGAATACTATTCTCTAATTGATATTGATCCAGGGTTTCTCCCTTGGAGACCTGTATAGGGTTGGAAAGCAGACTGTTGAGGTATGACACTGCATAGACAACCTTGCTCCTCACCACCCCAGCCCTGAAATTTCTCTCATTGGCCACTTGGCATTTGTGTCTCATTTCTTTACACCAGTCTTCTCTCACATCTGCAGCTGGATGCTACAGCTCCTTTGCACCAGCTCCTACCTGATTTCCTTTGAGACCTGCCTGAACCCAGGTGCAGAAGGGATTTTCCTATTTCCAAACAAAGAACATTAATACATGCACCAATTAAAAACAAAACAAAATCAAAAACAAACAAAAATTTCACAAAGCAAACTCCTCATCTTTTATGCCTCCTGTGAGGTTTATGTTCCCAAAAGGATGTCTGTAAAAGAAGAAAATAAGTATTTTATACTGATAGATAGGAAATTAAAAATAATATTGTTAGAATTGATCCATACCATATGAATTCTATGAGAAATGAAGAGGATCTTGGTAAGGAATCGATTACACAGACTGCAAGATGGGCTGCTTCTACCTGAAGCTCAAAGTAGCAACTGGGTGGGTGAGAGCAGTCTAATGATCAAAGAGTAAGGGTAGGGCAAACCAGGAGAACCATGGGAAGTACATAGGTCCAGAAAGACAGCTGGAAAGGGGAGCTTCACCATTGTCTCTTTAATCAAAACTAGTGGATGTACCTGGAAGATGAGGGAGCACATCATGACAGGGAAAGCGATGACAATGTGAATATAGGTATTCACACCAGTATTTCTTCTCCTGCAATGAACGTATATCCTGAAAATTCACATTTCTTCATGGTAGAAACTACACTGTCTGACATTTTATGGAAGAGTTTGAATCATTTGAAGTGATGAGTAGTTGCTCTATTAGTTAAGTACTAAAGAAATTACCAGGTATTGTGGCAGAGCTTTGCTGTCTGAACATTATCAATCAGGAAAAACCACCAGAGACACTGTTGTGTTTGAGGTACTTCCCCAGATTTGCAGCTGTCAGAAAGGACCTGCAGGAGACCAGAGCCCTTTGGGGGACTCAGGTGGAGACAGAGGGAGTTCCCAGGGAAACTCCACTGACAGCAGTCTTCATCCCTGCAACTTCAGTCCAGCCCAGCACACGAAACCCCTTCAAAGACACACACCTTCTTCAGTGAATTCCTGAGAATGACTTAAAATTGAAATTGCCATTGGGAACCCAAGATTCTCTCCTTTGTTCCTAGTAGACAGCTGAACACCCATTTACCATCTGTAGTGGTTTTACTGTGATAGGCAGCTGAACACCACAACCGCTCTCTCACTCCCCCTCCTCATCTGAGAAGAAGGAAAGAACAACTCACGGGTTGAGATAAGGATAATTTAATTGAAGAGAAAAAAATATTATTAAGGAAATATTATTATTAATTAAACAATTCAACTAAAGGGAAAGGGGAAGAGGGAGGGGGAAAGGGAATAACAAAACCAAACAAGTAAAGGCTATGTGGAAGTGCAGAGGATAGAAATTACTCTCTACTTCCCAAAAATGTGCAATGCTTGACCACATCCTTGTAGAAGGGCCTCAATGCATGTAGCCACTGTTCGGGAGGAGGACAGACGTTTTTCCAACAAGAGCCCACCCCTCCCCTCTTCTTCCTTTTTCCACTTTTTATTGCTGAGTGTGACATCATATGGTATGGAATATCCCTTTGGTTGGTTTAGGTCTGCTCCCCTGGTGATATTTCTTTCTCACTTTTTTTGCCCACCCCCTAGGAGGGTTAGAGAGAGTCCTGATGCTGTGCCAGCATTTCTCCGCAGCAGACACAACATTAGTGTGATACCACTGCTACAAGTTCTAGCTACAAGTGCAGTGCACAGCACTGTATGGGCTGCTGCAGGGAAAGTTAACATCCCAGCCATAACCAGTACACAGCCCCGGGTTATCTGCAGCAAATTCAGGCTGCAAGATTCAAGAACAGGGCACTTCAAATGGCTGAGACAGAACCCATCAGCTTGCCCCACTTTGGGAAATCATCCCCTTCCAACTATGGGTATGAAAGTGAAAAATGTGAAGTGACCTGTCAGGTCAATGCACAAAGTAAGGGAATGTCATACATATTGTGCTGTAGTGGTAGAAGGCAAAAAGAATTGCATTGTGCCTAAGAATAATCAAGGAGACATAATCCAGTTCACCCACAAGATAAAGAAAAAAACTTGAAGCTCAGTGAAGGATGTTGAGTTGTGTCCTAAAATGAAGAAGAATGTTGATCAGTGGTGAAGGAATTGTCCTTTTGTGCCATTACCAATGCAAATTACACAAGAACTATATCAAATAAAGGTAACACATCCCACCTTGGCTATCACTCTATGGGGCAGGGGAGAGGGAGCTGACAGCCAAGGGACACAAATTTGGTGTGGAAGGTGGGGCCCAGCAGAGAGAAGGAGTCAAGGCAGTGCGGTGAGGGAGGCCAGGAGAAGCAGGCCAAGGGGTGGTACTGCTTGTGAGGACACATTTGTGCCAGCAGCCTGAGTGGGCAGCAGCTGTGCACAGGTGAAGGGAGGCCAGGAAGCGCATGCCAAGAGCACATCTGCCAGCAGAGACAAGGCCAGGGCTGGGGACAAGGGGAGAGGCAGGCCCAGGGCAGAGGGCTTCAAGGGCACTGCTGAGCTCCCTGTCCCTGCAGCAGCCACACTGGCCCTCAGCAGATGTGCTGGCTGGCATTCATTGGGAGGTACTGGCGTGTATCACAGAACAGCAAGGAGGGTGCTAGAGAGGGCTGGGGCGAGGCAGGTGGCAGAGCCCCATGCAGGGGCTGGCTGGGGGTCCCCTCTGCTGCAGCCACTGCATGGAGCATGGCAGGAGGAGTGCATGCAGGGCTTGTGGCCACAGTGCAGAGCCTGGCCCTGAATGCTCCATGACCACCTTGCAGGTCCTGGCAGGCTGTGGTGAGGGGACGAATGCCCTGGGCCCCCTTCCTGCTCTGCTCAGGCCAGCAAGGGCCCAGAGCGGCTTCCTCTCCCCTGCCCCTGCAGCTCTGGGCACCCTTTGTGCAGCCCTGGCTCTGCAGCTCCAAGCCCGGCTTGGAGACTTCCCCTGTATGCTCCCACCGCTCCCTGACTCTGCTGTTGCCCTCTGCTGAGCACTGCTCAGTCCAGCCCAGCCACTGCCCACCTCTCACCACCTCCGGGCCTTCTGCCCGACCCAGCCCAGCCCAGCCCAGCCCAGCCCAGCAGCTGGCCCCAGGGATGGATCCAGGGCAGTGCCCACAGCAGGCTGCTGCAGGGCTCTGGGCACAGCCACCCTAGCCCCAGCACCGCAGCTGCTGGGACAAAGGTGGCTCTGGGCCTTCCTACCGGCTCCTGGGCTGGGGCCAACCATGGCAGTGAAGGTCCATGAAGCTGCAGGAGCCCTGGTCTCTCGCCTAGGAGAACCCGTGGCTCTGTTCCTGACAGCAGCTTTGGAAGAGGCAGCCAGGCTTCTAGGTTTGCCCTGAGCAGACCCTTTTGTTTCTGTGCTGCTATCAGGGAAGCCAGCTGTGACATAGGGCACATTGCTAGCTACTGCTTGCAGGAGCACGGATTGCACTGTAGAGATAACAGGACTGTCACCAAGGTACTCAAGACCTAAGGGCTTATCCAAATACAAGAGCACAAGGGAACAAACTGGAAGCCAAAAGAGAGCAGCAGTGAAAAGGCACATCCTGCTGCTGGCCATGGCCATGGCTCATGGCTCCAGGGAAGCAGCAGCCTCAGCCCAAAGGCAGCAAAGAGGCAGAGCCCAGCGGGCAGTGAAGGACAGTCCCGAAGGCCACCTGGGCTGCTCCTCCATGTGGCAGCTGGGCTCCTGGCCCTGAGCCCTCGTGCGTTCTGGGCTTCTCCCCCAGCTCCAGAGGAGGTGAGAGTAGATGGCAGCAGAGACAAATGAAGTTCTGGTGGATTATTGTCTTTATCTACGCAGAAAGCTTGCTCCTTTAGGTATACTAGATGACTGGATAAAAGAAATGTAAACAAACAAACAAACAACAAAAAAAAAAACAGGATGATAAAAATATCTTATTTAAATCAAAACAAAAAATATATATATTTATAAAAACAAATTAACAAAAGATTTTCATAATAAATTCAGAATAAACTGGGAACTGAAAGTCATTACTGATTCTGAAGAAGCATGTATCCAAAGAGATTCCTCACTGCATCCTTAAGCTCTTGTTCTTCATGCTGTAGATGAGGGGGTTCACTGCTGGAGGCACCACCGAGTACAGAACTGCCACCACCAGGTCCATGAATGGGGTGGAGAACAAAGGGGGCTTCAGGTAGGCAAACATGGCAGAGCTGATAAACAGGGAGACCACGACAAGGTGAGGGAGGCACGTGGAGAAAGCTGTGTGCCATCCCTGCTCAGAGGGCATCCTCAGCACAGCCCTGAAGATCTGCACATAGGATTATATGATGAAAACAAAACAACCAAAGCCCAAAACACAAGCGCCCGAACTTCCCTGATGTATGCATCTGAGCAGGAGAGCTTGAGGATCTGGGGGATTTCACAGAAGAACTGGTCCACAACATTGCCTTGGCAGAGGGGCAGGGAAAATGTATTGGCCGTGTGCAGGACAGAACAGAGAAAGCCACTGCCCCAGGCAGCTGCTGCCATCTTGGCACAAGCTCTGCTGCCCAGGAGGCTCCCATAGTGCAGGGGCTTGCAGATAGCAATGTAGCAGTAGTAGGCCATGATGGTGAGAAGGGAAGACTGCTCCAACCAAGAAGAGAAAAAAGAAGACCTGTGCAGCACATCCTTGATAGGAGATGGCCCTGTTTTCCCAGAGGGCATTGGCCATGGCTTTGGGGAGAGTGGTGGAGATGCATCCCAGGTCAAGGAGGGTGAGGTTGAGAAGGAAGAAATACATGGGGGTATGGAGGTGGTGGTCGCAGGCTACAGCAGTGAGGATGAGGCCATTGCCCAGGAGGGCAGCCAGGTAGATGCTCAGGAAGAGCACAAAGTGCAGGAGCTGCAGCTCCCGCATGTCTGCGAATGGCAGCAGGAGGAACTCACTCACAGAGCAGATGTTGGACATTTTCTGACTTTGTACTTGTTTGTCTGTTGAAGAGGAGAAGGCTGAAAAAACATTAGAACTGACTTCTCTGAGGAAAATAGGACATAAAACAGAAGAGTGGTGAACTCCAACTCAGACAAATGTCAGTTCAATGAGTTTTGGAGTATCATTGCAAACAACTGAGCTGATTGCAGAGCAGAGCTGCAAGTATTTTCCTCACTTTATCTTATCTTATTTGCCATTATAACACATAGGAGAGGTATCGGATGGTGGAACTCCCATGTCTGTGAATGGCAGCAGGAGGAACCAGGAACCAGGCCAGCTTCATACAGAGCTGCCTTACGAGGCGCACGGCCACCAAGATCTGAGTTACCAGTGTGGGCTGAGATCAGGTGTGACACCACCCACACAAGGGTCTGCAGCCAGCAGGGAAAGAGGTGTAGGTCTGGGAGTCCCTCAGCTAGCCTGGTGTGGAGAGGAGCAAGAGCTGTGTCAAGGCTGATAGTCCCAACAGGACCAAGGTCTTTGTGACCATGGCTATGGCTGTTGTCTCTGACACTGAGGCATATGAGGAGACAGCTTATTGTTAAAGCACCAGGGCCTCATTGCCTCTTTGCCCCCACCCATGAACCAGGCAGGGGTTGTACCATTCTCCTGCAGTGGCTGTACCATTCTCCACTAATGCACATCCCCATCTCTGTCTACCCCAGGAAGAGGGGGTAGACCCTGAGCAATATGTGAAGGGAAAGGGCCTCCCTTCCCAGGGGCTGGGGGTCAAGCCTTGACCCTTGTGCTTGGTGAAACACATCCAGTTTTCTTACATATCAGTGTCATGTTCACACTGCCTTTGACTTCTTGTCCACACTGCTTCCAATGTTCTGCTCTAACGAGCTCCAAGGGAGGCTGTGTCAGTGCTGACCCTCAGGGGGACACTCCAGGAAACTTGCCCTGACTAGTACTTCTTGCAAGGTTTCTTCAATTGTCTCTCAGTGCATGAGGTTTGTGGGCTCATCACCACAGCCACCAGAGGGGTGATTACAATGCCCTGAGCTGGGCCTCTGCTGCTGAGCTGGGCTGGGCTCCTGGGACAGGGAGAGATCCTGGCAAGAGGGCCCTGGTACAGAGAGACAGCTCTACACAGGAGCAGCTCCTCTGCACAGCATAGCAGGGCTAGGGGCTCTGACGGCAGTTGGCACGGGAAGAGAATAGAAGGAGAGAGGGGTTGACGGCAGTTGGGAATGGGAGGATGCTGAGAGCTGACTGCAGGAGCAATCTCCACAGCCCTTGACAAGGTAAGTCTCTGGCTGCAGGGCCATGTAGCTGCAGGTCCTGGAAGGGTCTCCTTCTGGGTCTTGTTTCTGGGAGGGCAGTGGGCAATGGAGTAGGCTTTGAGAGTCCTGCTGGATTGCACTGGGAGGTGAGGAATTCTGGCAGAAGCCCTTTGGAGCATCATAACCTAGGTGCCCATTGTCAGCCAAGAGCAGAGTGGCCAAGCCTCCTCCAGGCACTGCAGGGGGTGCAGCTGGATGTTGGGACACCCCAGTTTGCAAATATTCATCTCTGTCTGCAGGGCATACTCCTGGGCTGCAGGCAGCTCTCCAGCTGGATGCAGCTCTCTCATGGCATTTTTGTGTTATCCAGGTGCCCCAATGAGAAGACACTTCTGTGCTAAGGCCATGTCTGTGCTGTTGGATGGCTGGCTGTGGGCAGCCCTGTCTAGGAAGGAAGAGCTGAGATCCTGATCAGGTCCCTGGAGACAAGGTGAGGATTCTGTCCAGCTGCACTTGGATTGGAGCATCTCTGCTCTCAGCCGTCTCCGGTTTCTTCTCAGGGAAACACCTGAGTGGGATTGATCCTGTAGCTCAAAGACGGGAGATACAGAGCAGCTGAGAACAGGTCTGGTGGGCAGAGCTGCTCTGTTCAGTCTTCTCCAAGGGACAGTCACTTTGCCTCCTGGCACCCAAAGGATTTCACCAGGAGCACACATGAAAAGCCACAGCGTTCAACCATGCAATAATTCACCTAAGTGTTACAGGGGCAATTGAATAAAATTAAAACAAGTAAAACTCTGCAGCTCTGTTCTGCATTCAGATGAGTTGTTTGCAATAAAACACTGCAAAGCTCACTGACATCACAAATGGACTGAACTTGAGTTTCCCCCATGTTCCTGCTTCCCTACTGCTGCAAGAAGGACTCCTCTGCAGCCCATAGCAGCCTCTGCTCCCAGTGCCACTCTCAGCCAGCACCAGCCGCAGGTCAAGCAAAAGAGCTGTTGAAAGGTTTTCCTGCAAAGAGAGATGCTTGGGCTGGGGGCTCTAAGACTTGTAATAGGTTTTCCTCATCCAAATCTGTTCTAACTTCATTCTGCCTTTTGCTCTCCATCAGAGAATGTCAATAAATGTCCAACAGCAGCTCTGTGAGCGAGTTCTTCCTGCTGCCATTCGCAGACACGCGGGAGCTGCAGCTCCTGCACTTCGGGCTCTTCCTGGGCATCTACCTGGCTGCCCTCCTGGGCAACGGCCTCATCCTCATCACCATAGCCTGTGACCACCGCCTCCACACCCCCATGTACTTCTTCCTTCTCAACCTTGCCCTCCTCGACCTGGGATCCATCTCCACCACTCTGCCCAAAGCCATGGCCAATTCCCTCTGGGACAACAGGGCCATCTCCTATGAAGGATGTGCTGCACAGGTGTTCCTTTTAGTCACCTTGGTTGGAGCAGAGTATTCCCTTCTCACCATCATGGCCTACGACCGCTACATTGCTATCTGCAAGCCCCTGCACTATGGGAGCCTCCTGGGCAGCAGAGCTTGTGCCAAGATGTCAGCAGCTGCTTGGGGCACTGGATTTCTTGATGCTGTCCTGCACACGACCAATACATTTTCCCTGCCCCTCTGCCAAGGCAATGCTGTGGAGCAGTTCTTCTGTGAAATCCCCCAAATCCTCAAGCTCTCCTGCTCAGAGGTTTACCTCAGGGAAGTTTTGGCTCTTGTGTTTAGTGTTTCTTTAGGCTTTGGTTGTTTTGTTTTCATTTTGGTGTCCTATGTGCAGATCTTCAGAGCCGTGCTGAGGATGCCCTCTTCTCAGGGTCAGCATAAAGCCTTTTCCACGTGCCTCCCTCACCTCACTGTGGTCTCCTTGATGGTCAGTACTGGCATGTTTGCCTACCTGAAGCCCCCCTCCATCTCTTCCCCATCCCTGGACCTGTTGGTGTCATTTCTGTACGCAGTGGTACCTCCAGTAGTGAACCCCGTCATTTACAGCATGAGAAACCAGGAGCTCAAAGATGCAGTGAGAAAACTGTTTCTATATGTGCTTCTTAAGCATCAATATTGTTAACATTATTGTGATTTGTATCGTATCGTTTTTATCCTGAGTAATATTATCATAATGTAACCATTAATAATAACCCTATTGAGAGTACAAGGGTATTGGAGAAACTGATGTGTCAATTCTTCATATTACTTTTCTTCATTATGATTTTCGTATTTTCAGATCTTCATATTTTCAGATCTTCATATGATTTTCAATTTTTTATATTGATTTAAATAGTATTATTCTTGACAGGCACACTTCCTGTTCATTATTGTGACTATAATCTACCTATAGAACTACGTTTCCAGTGTGCATATAGACAATAGAAAAGCCATCAGAACTTCACTGGTCTCAGCTTTGTTGGTTACAGGAACTTCTTTCTCTGTATTAATTCAAAAATTGATTCTGGAAAAGCGCTAAGTCTGTAAATGTAATAGGAGCAACTAACCAACAGGAAAAGGCTTTTTATTTATTTATTTATTTATTGCAATGCTTGAAATTTAAATTGGGGAAAATGATTGGAATTCATATATTTTTATACTTACCTAATTTTCCAAGGCCCGTATTAGGAAGGGCCTTGCTGGAAAAATTGGATGCAAAAATTTCTTTTGAACAAGGCAAAGTGGAAAAAAACTTTTGACAAAATTCGAACACTCAAATTTGGCTCACGGTACTAGATTTAAAGGATGCCTTTTTCTGCCTGCCAGAAACTGAAAGCCAGAAACTCTTTGCCTTTGAATGGGAAAATCCTAATACAGGATGAAAAACTCACCTTACTTGACTGTGTTATCACAGGGGTTCAAGAATAGCCCCACCATATTCAGGAAAAAAAACTAGCCTGTGATCTTGAAGCTTGAAAGATCCCTTCAGGAAAAGAGTACATTGTTGCAATATGCAAATGATAGTTACTGAAGAAGAAAATGAATGTATATCATGGACTACTAGTTTACTAATTTTTTATGGCACTAACACTGTTAACCCAGTCTCTTTCCTTAGTAAGAGAATTTCCAGATTACCCATTCATGATTGCATCAAGACCATGGACACGGTATGCTCCAGCTGACCAGACTTAAAGGACATGCCCCTAGAAGATACAGAGGATTGGTATATAGATGGCAGCAGCTTTGTCTGCCAGGGAGTTCTCCTCAAAGGATATGCAGTAACAAACGTCAGCCCAAAAGGTGGAAATCATTACCTTGATAAGAGCTCTTGAGCTGGGAAAAAAGGAAAAGAATTAACATTTGGACAGATTTGAAATATGCCTTTGGTGTGGTGCATGCACATGGGACAATTTGGAAAGAGTGAGGACTTTTAACTTCCTCAATTAAACATGCAGAAGAGATACTGAAGTTACTCCAAGGGATACACCTGCCTGATAAAGTTGCCATTATGCACTGTAAAGGACATCAAGCAGGGGATACTGATATTGAAAGGAGAAATAGACTGGCTGATGCAGAAGCCAAAGGGGTGGCAGAACGGGCAGAACTGAGAGTCAAATTTTGACGCTAGTACCAGGAACAGAAAACCACACATTAACAAAAGCCTTAGAAAATAAAGTAGAATATTCTACGTAAATAAATGATGGGAGAATTGTGATATCATATTAAATTGAATGATAATTGGAGAACACAATAAATCATGCTGGGGAGCTGAAGTAGTATAACAGTTTTTAAATAGAAAATGGATAAGACAATTTGTATACCATTGTTAGACAGATATAAAAGTAAACCACAGACAGGAATGAAGCTCCAAACAGTGGTACTTGGCTCTGGTGAGGCCGCACCTCAAATACTGTGGTCAGTTTTGAGCCCCTTGCTGCAAGAAGGACATAGAGGTGCTTGAGCAAGTCCAGAGAAGGGCAACGAAGCTGATGAGAGGTCTGGAGAACAAGGAGCGGCTGAGGGAGCTGGGATTGTTAGTCTGGAGAAGAGGAGGCTCAGGGGAGGCCTTATCACACTCTACAGGTACCTTAAAGGAGGCTGTAGCAAGATGGGGTTGGTCTGTTCTTCCACGTGCCTGGTGACAGGACAAGGGGGAATGGGCTTAAGGTGTGCCAGGGAGGTTTAAGTTGGTTATTAGGAAGAATTTCTTTACTGAAAGGGTTGTTAGGCATTGGGACAGGCTTCCCAGGGAAGCAGTTGAGTCACCATCCCTGGAGGTCTTGAAAAGACATTTAGATGTAGAGCTTAGTGATATGGTTTAGTGGAGGACTTGTTAGTGTTAGGTCAGAGGTTGGACTCGGTGATCTTGGAGGTCTCTTCCAACCTAGATGATTCTGTGATTCTGTGTAAATTAATTTTTTTCAACCTCTCAAGAAAAGGGGGTATTGGTATTTATTGGTATTAACTGACACCTTTTCAGGATGGCCAGAAGCATTCCTGACCAGCCAAGGACAGCCAAGGCTTGGGAGGTAGCTAAGATATTACTGCAAGAAATAATACCTCGTTTTGGAGTTCCAGCAACCATATCCTCTGACAGGGGACCACACTTTTTCTCAAAAGTAGTACAACAAATCAGCCACCATTTAGGTACAGACTGGCAACTTCATACCTCATACCGCCCTCACTCAAGTGGCCAAGTAGAAAAAATGAACCACTTAATGAAAGAGCAAATTGTGAAACTGGGACAAGAAACTACCTTGACGTGGCCTCAGTCCCTTCCTTTGGCTCTCTTGTGCATACAAACTAAGACAAGAGTGAAGGAAGGACTAAGACCTTTTGAAATCTTATATGGATGACCCTGTGGAGTAAAAAGAGGGATATCCATGCAAGCTGGGCATGAAATTATGACCTCCTATATGGTGGCCTTAGGCAAACAGTTCAATAAAATTGGAAAGCATGTGAGTGGGACTCAGGATAGAGGGTTAGATGGACCAGTGCACAATATACAACCTGGTCATTATGTGTATGTAAAGTTTCTTGCAAAGAAGACCTTGGAACCACAGTGGGAAGGACCATTACAGGAACTCCTTATCTCTTTCACAGCTTTCAGAATCAAGGAGCTGAATGCCTGTATCTGTGGAGTTGTGGTTAAGTGAGAAGGGGCATGACTTAATTACAATGAGCAACTCCGGTTTTGAAGGGCCGTGAAGAAGATGTAGGCCTGGGGCTGATGACCGTGAGTGATGTTGCAACTAGAATAAGTGGAGCTATGTCCAGGAGGAGAGACGACACTGCTTCGCGTGAATGACACTGTCGTACCAATTATATTAGTGCTAGAGACGCATGCACAGAGAAGCTAAACCAATCATAAGTTGTTGGTGCGTGCTGTAGTTAGTTGCATATATATACTCAGCTAGAACATGCAATAAAGGAGAATGATCATACTCGCATCAAGACTCTGTCATTACTCTGGGTCCATCTCCCATTCCAACATGGATCCATCACACCAGAGTGAAAAAGACACCCAAGACCCCATGGAAGGTTACTCAGGTGCAGCCTGGAAGGTTACATTTCTCACGGTCTTAATGGTATCATTGGTCAAGGAAACAACAGTGGGAGCACAATACCTATGTGAAACTCACCCAGGCAGTGAGTGATAGTTTCAGTAGCTCAGGATGATACATCCTGGGGATTTACAGATTTGGTAGAAAAATTGACTTCCTGGTTGCCAAACCTAACCTGGATGAAGCAGTTGTTTACCACGATAAGCGTGGTCATAGTTTTGTCCATGGTTCTTTGTGTGGTGAACCGACGTACGTTACGGTGTTTTAAGAGCAAATTCCTACAGCAAGTGGAAAAAGAACCAACTAAGACTGAAATGAGAGTCTAACAAATACTTTGAAAGTATGTTAAGGAAACACTGTATTGAACGTAGAAATAGTAAAAGAGCTTACTATTTATAGAGCTTACTAACTTTTTAGAAAAGGGGGGACTGAGAGAGGGAGTTAGGAGAATCTTAGCAAATAGAGTGCTGACAGTATTAAACTAGTGGATACTGCTTACTGTCTTTGCTAACTATTACGCATTGTTCAAATTAACTAAAACAAGAAGCCTTGGGCCCCTTACCAAGGTAAGTCCCTTGATAAGAATGAGAGCCTATCTTAAGAAACCGGCAGAAACTGGTCCTGCAGATGGGCAAGAGCCAAGGAGCAACTGAGTCTGCGCAAAGACGAGGTCAACTAGCGGTGATGAGGAAGAGTCATCAACCTTCATCCCCAAGATCCCCGGTGACCACTATGAGGAGACACTGGGCAAGTGCAGTTGGGAGGAGTTTAAGGAAATGATTTCTTGGAACTAATTTTAATATGAAGTGGGGTCAGGTTATGAATATGTATAGGCGCATTGCAAAACTTCATGAATATGTAACTCTTTACTGCATATAACCATGGCAAGTTGCTCCGTTGCATACGCATGACTTTGATGGGACTACCTCCTGTGCTGCCCAGTGCTGAGTAAATATACCTACTTTACAATCTTACTGATTGTGGAGTCTGTTTTCTGCAAGTCACTGTGTGCCATCCTCCTGCCATGCTCCATGCAGTGGCTGCAGCAGAAGGGACCCCCAGCCAGCCCCTGCATGAGGCTCTGCCACCTGCCTCACCCCAGCCCTCTCCAGCACCCTCCTTGCTGCTTTCTGATGCGTGCCAGTACCTCCCAGTGCGTGCCAGCCAGCACATCTGCTGAGGGCCAGTGTGGCTGCTGCAGGGACAGGGAGCGAAGCATGGCCCTTGCAGCCCCCTGCCCTGGGCCTGCCTCTCCCCTTGCCCTCGGCCCCAGTCTTGTCTCTGCTGGCAGGAGCACTCTTGGCATGCACCTCCTGGCCTCCCTTCACCTGCGCACAGCTGCTGCCCACTCAGGCTGCTGGCACAAATGTGTCCTCACAAGCAGTACCACCCCTTGCCTGGCTTCTTCTGGCCTCCCACACTGCCTTGACTTCTTGTCTGTGCTGGACCTCTTTTTCCACACTAAAATGCATCCCTTGGCTGTCAGCTCTCTCTCCCCTTCTCCATGGGGTGACAGAACTGGGGTTGGACATGACAACTTTAAGGTTCTGCCTCAGCCATTTGAAGTTTCTTGCTCTTGATTCTCTCAGCCTGAGTTTACCACTGATGACTCAGGAAGTTAATTGTATGTTCAGCTGTCTACTTTGAATAAGGGAGAGTATTTTGAGTTCCCAATGGCCACTTCAACTTTAGGTAACTTCAAAAAAGCCAGTAAAGTAGGAGTTTCTCTTTGAAGGGTCTTCTGTGATGGCAGAGCTGCAGGTGCAGGGACAAAGACAAATGATGGCAGTGGGTGTGTCCTGGGAACTTGACCTGGCTCTACCTGAATCCCCCAAAGGGCTCTGGCCACCTTTCTGATAGCTGCAAGTGCAGGGAATTACTTTAGATGCACTGGGGCTTCTGGAGGGTGTACGGGTTGCTTATGGTCAGACAGGAAATCTGTGCCTCCATACCCACTATTTTCTTTAGTACTTAAGTAATAAAGACATCTACTCATATCCTCAGATAATTCAATCCCTTCTGTAAAATACCACACAGTGTAGTTTCTATCACACACACCCCCAAAACCAACCAAACAAAACTATTTTATATGATTTTTTGGAATCTATTTTTATCACTGAAAAAGTAATTCTGAAGCTCACCTGTACTTGCTTTGTCATTGCTTTGTATGTCATGGTGTTCTCCCTCATCTTCCAGGTACTTCCATGTGTCTTGATTAAACTGACCCTGCTGAATGTCCCCTTTCCAGCTGCCTGTTTGGACATATGCATGTCCCATTGTTCTCCTGGTTTGTACTTTTCTTACTTTTTCATCATTCAAATCACTCTCACCAGCTCAGTTGCTGCTTTGAGATTCAGGGAGTTCAAGCCTGCACATCTGATCAGTAGTCTGTCTAATCGTTTCCTTTTCAGGTTCCTTTTCATTTATCATTGAATCAATAAGATATGTATTAGTACTAAAACTATTATTTAAAATTTCCTATCCATCAGTATAAAATTCTTCTTGTACTTTCATCCTTTTGGGAAGGTAGACCTCACAGGAAGCATACAAGATGAGGAGCTTGCCTTGTCTTTTGGAAAATTACAGCATGTTTTCCTAATCTATGTTTTGAAATAGGAAAAATATGAATCTGTTTACAGCTAGGCCTCTAAGGAAAGCAGCTGGGAACTGGTGCAAAGGGACTGTAACATCCAACTGCAGATTTGGGTGCAGAAGTCTGTGGTAAGTAAAATGATGCAAGCACCAGGTGGCCAATGAGAGAAATGGCAGGGTTGGGGTGGAGAGGAACAAGGCTGTGCATGCAGTGTCAGACCACAAGAGTCTGCTTTTCCTCTCTATGCAGGTCTCCAAAGAAGTAACCCTGGACCTATATCAATTGGAGAATGATGCTCCGAACTGAAAAACAGCAAAATTCAGCCTTTACAATGAGAAAAGACATTTATTAGATATAGTTTGAAACCTTCCTCCTTAACTACAGCATGAAATCTTCCTCCGTAACTACATCTCATTAACTACACCATTGCTGGCCTGGGCAGAGCAGGAAGGGGCCCCAGGGCATTCATCCCCTCAATCACAGCCTGTCAGGACCTGCAAGGTGGTCATGGAGCATTCAGGGGCAGGCTCTGCACCGTGGCCACAAGCCTTGCCTGCCCTCCTCTTGCCATGCTCCATGTGGGGGCTGCAGCAGAGGGGACCCCCAGCCAGCCCCTGCATGGGGTTCCGCCACCCACCTCAGCCTGGCCCTGCCCAACACCCTCCTTGTCCAACACCCTGCTCTCTAATGCATGCCAGGACCTCCCAATGTGTGCCGGCCAGCACATCTGCTGAGGGCCAGTGTGGCTGCTGCAGGAACAGGGAGCTCAGCAGTGCCCTTGTAGCCCCCTACCCTCGGCCCCAGTCTTGTCTCTGCAGGCAGGAGCACTCTTAGCATGCACTTGCTGGCCTCCCCTCAACTCCACACAGCTGCTGCCCACTCAGGCTGCTGTCACACGTGTCCTCACAAGCAGCAGCACTCCTTGGGCTGCTTCTCCTGTGCTGCCTTGACTCCTTCTCTCTGCTGGGCTCCATCTTCCACATCCAAATGCATCCCTTGGCTGTCAGCTCCCCTCTCCACTGCCCTGTGGGATAACAGAACCAGGGTGGGACATGAAAAGCAATGTGGCTGGCAGGGCAAAGGAGGTGTTCCTACTCCTCTACTTTCTTGAGACCTCACCTGGAGCACTGTGTTCAGCTCTGGTGCACCTAGAACAAGAAGGATATGGAACTATTAGAAGGAGGGTCATGAAGATGGTTAAGGGGCTGGAGCACCTCTCCTATGAAGACAGGCTGAGGGAGGTGGGGTTGTTCATCCTGGAGAAGACAAGGCTCTGGTGGGACTTCATAGCAGGCTTCTAATATCAAAAGGGGTCTGTAGGAGGGCTGGGGAGGGACTCTTTCTCAGGGAGTGTAGTGATAGGACAAGTTATAATGGAGTTCAATTAAAAGAGGGAAAGTTTAGTTTAGATATATTTTTTTTACTATGATAATGGTGAGGCAGTGGAACAGACTGCCCAGAGAAGTTGTGGATGCCCCATCCCTGGAAGTGTTCCATACCAGCTTGGATGGGGCTTTGAGCAACTTGGTGTAGTGGGAGGTGTCCCTGCCCATGACAACAGGGGTGGACTTAAATGATCTTTAAGGTCCCTTCCAACCCAAACTATTCTATGGTTCTGTGTTACGTTTAGGTTCTGTAGTGCTCATGCATAAAGGTTGTGAGAAAGTGGATGCTGAGATGAACCTTATGGTGCAGAAGAGTGTGCATGGACAAAGGATAACGTTAAACAGCAGCTTTGTAGTGGTGGTATCTATGTTGATTTTGCAAGGGATGCCTTCTACCCCATTGAGAAAAAGACCTACTACTACCATGATGCCTTACTTACTTAGAACTGTCAATGTCAGAGGTGTTGCAAGGTCAATCTCCAGTCATGCCCATGGGCTTCCAATACATTGGTGTTGGTCTGGGCCTTTTACTCCAGCATAATCTGCATTGGTCATGGCACAAGAAAGACAGTTCTTTCACCAGTGATATACAGCCTTCCTCATGTTAAGCCAAGTTTCAGTGCCCTTCATTCAACTTAGACTGTTTTCTTTATCCCATAACTGAACTGGATCAGGTCTCCTTGATAATTCTGAGGCAAAATACAATGCTTTTTGTCTTCTGCCTCTATAGCACAATACAGATGACTTTCCTTTACTTAGAGGATTGACCTGACCGAATTAAAACATTAATTAAATTATTAATTCCTTGGCTTAAAGAGGACAATTTCCCAACCCAGGCCAAGCTAATGGATACCACCACAGCCACTTGAAGTGATGTGCTTTTGAGTCTTTCAGCCTGAGTTTGCCACAGACTACCCAAGGTGGTTCATGGGTGTTTGGTTGTCTATGAAGAATCAGGAAGAGTTTCTGTTTCCCAGTGACCATTTCAGCTGTAGGTCAATTCACTGATTGCAGTGGAGGTGCCCTAGGATGTCTGTCCAGTTCCATCTGCAGCTCTTAAAGGTCTCTGGTCTCTTGCAGGTCCTCTCTGACAGCTGCTAGACCCAGGGAAGTGCCTCATACACCAGCACTTCTGGGGCTGACACTGGCTGCTTGTGGTCAGACAGCAAAGGTCTGCCTGAAATCCTGGAAATTTATTTAGTATTTAAGGAATAGAATGCAGAGGCAGAGTGGCAGGCATTTTGTTTGCTTTATTTCTTCTTAGTTGAACCTGTCATGCTTAGGAGAGGTATTGAAATCCTGTGGGTACCATGAGGCAAAAGGGACTGTTCCTTGGTGAAGGCTGAGCAGAGCAGGTCTGCCCACCAGTCCTGTTCACAGCTTCTGTGTCACCCTTCTGTGAGCTGCAGGACCATCCCACTCAGGTGTTTCTCTGAGAAGAAATTGGAGACAGCTGAGAGCTCCAATCCAAGTGCAGCTGGACAGAATCCTCATCTCTAGGGGCCTGAGCAGGATCTCAGCTCTTCCCTCCTAGCCAGTGGAGCAGAGGCCTCACTCCAGTGTTTGGCAAGACAATATGATGTCTCTAAGGGCACAAAGGGCAGGTGAGTGTTGCACCAGACCTGGCCCATGAAGCTTCAAAGAGCTATCCTCGGCAAGTCTGCAGTTACTCCTCCCTGTCCACCCTCACAGACCCCATCCCACAAGTTGTGTGCTCAGCTCTGCCCTGCAGAGGGCTCCTGGGTACAGGGCACTGTCCATGGGCATCACAGGGGTTGCAGTTCCTAAAGGTTAGCTCAGTTAAAATCTGTTAGGACTGCAAATATGGCGTTGGTGCAGTCTTTAATCTGAAGTGGCTGAAGAGACTTTATCAAGTTCATTACCGACATATTGATCTCTCAGTGCAATGCTCCAGGAGTCTCAGTCTCCTGTACAATCCTGACAACCCATTGCCATGAAACCTGCCTCCTCTCCACTGTAAGAATCTGCAAGTACAGACTGCAGAAAAAGTCTTATCCTCCAGATAAACCAAGCCTTGGTCTTCCTCTTGAATAATCCAATTATAAATATAATTTTCTAAAGCATCTTCTTCTTTTTTTCTGTAGAAACATAGAGAACCATCCTCAGGGATGCTATCAGGCATCTGATGTGTTGCCTTCAAAAAGCCTGTTAGACAACTGCATCTGCATTGCTTTTCTGCCAGGGACTCACCATGTCAAAAGTCTGCAGATCTGTCCTGCCACATGCTGCCCTCTGTTGTTGTGCTCCTCACTGCCTCCAACCCCTCTCTCCTCTCCTCTCCCCGTGCCACCTGTGGTCAGGGCCCCCAGCCCTGCTGCGCTGTGCAGAGAAGCTCCTCCTGGGCAGAGCTGTCTCTCTGCAGCGCTGTCTGCTTGCCAGGAGCTCCCCTTGAGCCCAGGAGCCTGGCCCAGTTCAGCAGTAGAGGCCCAGCCCAAGGCTTTGCAATCACCTCTCTGGTGACTTTGGTGATGAGCCCACAAACCTCAGGCAATGAGAGCAAGTTGAAGAAAACTCTCAAGAAGTCCAAGTCAGATGCAAGTTTCCTGGAGTGTCCCCCTGAGGGCCAGCATTGATATAGCAGCCCTTTGGAGCTCGTTAGAGCAGACCATTAGAGTTGGTGTAGACAAATAGACAAAGGCAATGTGAAGGTGACACTGATGTGTATACAAAGTGAATTTGTTTCACTAAGCACAAGGGCCCATACAATAATGAATGATTTAAAATTTGAAAAGACAGGAAAGGAAGATTAAAATAGTAACAACAACAACAATAATAATAACAATAATAGTAATAATATGTACAAAGCAAGTGAAGCACAATGCAATTGCTGAGAAGCCCCTCACCAATGCTCAACCGGCCCCTGAGCATTGGTCCCCCTGACCCTGTCCAGCCTGCATCAGGATCTCTTGTGCACATCCCTTGACCTTAATTTCTTCTAGTGCAAAATCAGCTTTCAGAGGAATTTGGACTATTTTCTTCCCTTTCTCAAATACTTCCTCTCCTATGTCACCACACACAATGGTGCCATCAATGTACTGCAGGTGTTCAGGAGCTTCCTCCTCTTCCAGTGCAGTCTGGATCAGTCCATGGCAAATGGTAGGGCTGTGTTTCCACCCCTGGGGCAGTTGATTCCAGGTTGAAAGCAAGCTGTGGCCTTCACTCTGCTGGCAAATGGATGGAGAAAAATGCATTAGCGACGTCAATTGTGGCAAAACGCTTGGGTGCCTTTGATTCCAATTTGAATGGAAGCTCTACTGTGTCCAGCATGGCAGCACTAAGCATTGCATGACTTCCTTCAGGCCACAATAATCCTCTGTTAGTGGACTCAGTTGGTGCTATACTGACTCAGGTGCATGGTTGTGGCAGTTGTTGGCACCAGCTGTCCTTCAAGCCTCACCAACCCCACAACAGAAGGGTCCTGTGAGAGATCAGGCAAAGTAGACAACAGTATAATGTCCTCAGTCTCCAAGGCAGCTATGCCAAAAGCCCACTGATACCCTTTTGGGTCCTTAAAATATCTATCCTCTCCTGAAGTAGTCTCTTCCAATGATGCACAGTCTCTGGGCCAGTCCCAATGGTTGGTTTTGCCACTCCTTCCCACTTAGACTCACTTCAGCCTCCAGTACAGTTCAGTGTTGGGATCCCCCTTGTCACTCCAGAAATACAAATGTGTTCTGCCCTTCTATAGCTTGATGGCATTAGTGTACACTGTGCAGTGGTGTCCACTAGCACCTGATACTTCTGTGGGTCTTATGTGCAAGGTCGCCGAATCCACACAGTCCAATAAACCTGACCATCCCCTTCCCCTGCCCCCAGCTGGAGGCTGGGCCTCTCTAGTCCTGCTCATAGTATTTATTACTGTATCTGGAGGACTGCCCACTGGAAATTGGAGCAGCAGTTCTCTAAGAATGCCTTTTTGTTTTTCTGTGCCACTCACATATCCATGCCTCTAGCGTTGAAGCAGATTTTCCATACCACTTTCTCATGTCCCCTCCATGGTGACACAGGTAAAACCACAGGTCGACACATAGCATGTACCCACCATATCTCCTTTCCTGCCCTCCACTTCCAGTCTAGGGGCCCTGTTTCTCCCAACATCAGAGCAGCATAAGAATATGGATTGCATGATTACTGATGCTGTTATGATCTCTTCCTCTTCATCCTCCTACTGACATGATGGCCCAGCTTAGGAGTAGCCTGCCTCATCTTCTTTCTCCTCCTTTCTTGTCTAGGTAGGAGTTTATTTCTTTTCTTAAAAAATCTGACTTTCACATTGTCCTGGTTTTAGCTAGGAGAGAGTTAATTTTCCTCCCAGTAGCTGGTAGGGTGCTATGTTTTGAATTTAGGATGAGACTAATGTTGGTAACACACTGATGTTTTACTTGCTGCAGAGCAATGCTTACAGTAGGCCAAGGACTTTTCAGCTTCTCAATCTGTCCTGCCAGCGGGCAGGCTAGGGGTGCAGCAAGAGATGGGAGGGGACAGACCCAGGACAGCTAACCCAAACTGGCCAAAGGGGTATTCCATACCATCTGACATCATGCTGAACAATATATAGGGGTGGCTAGCCAGGG
>MU014079.1:30022-58751 GCA_011075105.1 Heteronetta atricapilla
AGGGGTGGCTAGCCAGGGTGGGGGGTACAGCTGCTTGGGGATAGGTGGGGCATCGGTCAGCAGGTGGTGAGCAATTGCATTGTGCATCACTTGTTTTGTACATATTATTATTATTATTTTATTTTTCTGTCCTAATAAACTGTCTCTATCTAAACCCACAGGTTTCAGTTTTTTTCTCGTTTCTCTCCCCCATCCCAGAGAGGGAGGGGGGGGAGGGTGAGCGAATGGCTGTGTGGTGTTTAGTTGCTGGACGGGTTAAACCACAATACACATGCATTGTTTTTTCTTGCATATAGGAGAAACTGATACTGGAAAAGGTTGGTTCTCTGGTCCAGACACAGGGCCCATAAAAGGAGATGGAGTCACTGCAGGGCATTTTGCAGATGCTGTAGTGATGGCAGGGTCTGTCAGAGGGATTGGAGTGGTTTCAGGGCTTGTCACAGAGGTTGGAGTGGCATTGATTGTGGCTCTGTAAGTGTGATAAATGATTAAATCCCAAATAGGATTTTAATCAAAGTTTGTGATTTATTAAGTAAATAGAGGCAAGCAAACAGCGCTGGGTGCGCCGGGAGTCTCTGCTCCACCAGGATGCACACCTGTTACATCAGGTGGTTGATTTTTATACTACCATACTAATACATATTTATCACTATTCCTAGAAAAGGCAGGGTTATTATAATTAGTTCCCAGAATCCGGATCCTCTCCGGGCGCATGCGCATCAGTCTCTAGTGGTCTTCCTGGGGGTCTCTTGTGCTGAAGGCTCGTAGTCTTCCTCCTAAGCTTTGTCTTTCAGTTGTCCTTCAACTCCCCTCTTTCTCCTTATTTGGTGGATCCCTTTACCAGACATCAGAAGCTTGGGCAGTGTCTCATGCAGAAGTAGCAGTTTCCAAAAAAAAAAACCTCCTTGGTCCTCTTATCTCCCAGACTCGAGTCTCAGTGTTCGTCCTTCAAGCCCTCTATTTACACAAATTGTTAGACCCTTATTTTGCACAGTACAAGAACTATGTACACTAATCACTCTGTTTTTCTTAGATAGAAAGTTACATTTCATCATGCAGCCCTAGCATTGTTTCATACACAACACGAATCAAATGGACACATTTCACAGTAAGCATAGGTCAAGACCCCCGACATTGCAATGATATTGTGTCTCTTTGAAAATGCCAGGTTTATAACACCACTTTTCTAAGCATTTCACTAATTTTTGAGGATTCTGTGCTTGCTCAGGGGTGAAGTTCCAAAGCATTGGAGGTTCCCACTGCTCTAGATATACAGTAAGTAATGTGCTATACAACACAATTCTTAAATCAAACACAACAGACCTGAGATTAAAGAGAAAGGAAAAAAATAATCCACTTTGTGATCAGCAACTACTGATGCTTGTAGTAGCTTTCTATTTTTTGTTTGTTTGTTTTTTAACATGCTGTGGTCAGATCTGTCATTGGCTCAAATGACACTCAAAAAGAGTGTGATTTAAGCCAGCAAGCAGATCATTCACTCAGTTATTCACTCACGCACACACCATGCTGCTACAGCCCCAGTGGATGCAGAAGAGAATGGGGGGGGGGGGGGGGCGGGCAAAAAATAAATCATGGACAGAAAGGGAAGGCAAATAATTCTAACAACAACAATGATGATGATGATGACGTTTGGCTGTCCCAAACAGTGGTACCCCCTACCCTGGCCAGTCACATACACTGATTGTTCAGCATGATGTCATGTGGTATGGAACATCCCCTCGGCCACTTGGGGTCAGCTGTCCTGCTTCTGTCCCACCAGCAGCTTCTCAGGTACCCCCAGCCCTCCACTGCTGAGCAATAACTAAAACATCAGCGTGTAATCAGCATTATTCTCATGCTAAATCCAAAACACGGCATCATACCAGATACTAGGAAGAAAATTAAGTCAATAGTAGCCAACATCAGGACACCCATAGACTCACGGCATGATAACTCTGTTTGAATATCAAAAGAGAAAAGGTGGTGGTGATTAATTGGAAAGTATTGGAGCTGAGCCTGATGCAGATGGTATGGAATATAGGGTAGATATTGTCCATGTTTTGGCGGGATAGACTTAATTTTCTTCCTACTAGCTGGTATGGTGCTGTGTTTTGTGTATAGAATGCAGTTCTGGGCAAAATAACAGCATGCATGAGAAGGAAGAACAGAAAAAGTGGAGTCTGGCAGCCTTCCATCCCCTACCCTTCTGTGAGTCTGTGCTGCAATTCTATTCTACTAGTTACTCCTGTATTGTCCAAACTGTCCTGCAAACTCCTGCTAATGTTATCTTGTGAAAGAGAGCATAATCAGGGTGAGCCATCTGCCTATACACATTAACAGCTGAAGAAATTGAGCATCTGTCCAGGGAAAGCTTGAGAAACTGCAGGATTTTGCCTACAGAAACCTGTTGACATTTGCAAGAAGAGCCTAGTCCTGCACCAGAGGAAGAGGAACCCCATAGATTAGGGCCGACTGGGACCCTGTTGAGTGAGCAGTGCCAAGGAGGAGGAGGGCTTGGGTACCATGAGGGTTGCCATACGAGCTGTAGTGCTGCTCAACAGGAACCAGGCCAGCTTCCTACAGAGCTGCCTCATGAGGAGCATGGTCACCAAGAAAATCTGAGTATGATAATACTCATCTCAGATCTGGTGTGCCACCACCCACACAAGTTTCTATAGCCAACAGAGAAAGAGGTTCAGATGGTGGAGTCTCTCAGACAGCTTGGTATGGACAAGATATAGGGCTGTGGCAAGGCTGAAAGTCCCAAAAGAACCAAGTCTTTGTGCCAAGGGCCATGGCCATTGTCTCTACTACAGAATCCTATGAGGAGACAGATTATTTTTAAAGCACTGGGGCCTCATTACCTCCTTGACCCCACCCATGAACCAGGCAGGGGTTGTACCATTCTCCTGCAGTTGGCAATGCACATCCCCATCTCCTACTGCCACAGGAAGAGCCCTGAGCAATGTGTGAGGGGAAAGGATCTCCCTTCCCAGGGGCTGGCGGTCAAGACGTGGTCTCTGTGCTTGGTGAAACACATCCAGTTTGTCTGCACCTCAGTGTCACCTTCACATTGCCTTTAGCTGTTTGTCCTCACTGCCTCCAATGCTCTGCTCTAATGAACTCCAAGGGAGGCTGTGTCAGTGCTGGCACTCAGGGGGACACTCCAGGAAACTTGCCTCTCATTCAGACTTCTTGAGAAATTTCTTCAATTTGTTTTCAGTGCCTGAGGTTCATGGGTCATCACCAAAGCCACCAGAGGAGTTATTACAAAGCCCTCGGCTGGGCCTCTGCTGCTGAGCTGAGCCAGGCTCTTGGGATAGAGAAAAACTCATTTCAAAAAGGGCCCTGGTGCAGAGAGACAGCTCTGCCCAGGAGGAGCTCCTCTGCACAGTATAGCAGGGCTGGAGATCTGACTGCAGCAAACGTGGAGAGGAGAAGAGAGGAGAGGAGAAGAGAGGAAAGGAGAGGAGAAGAGAGGCGAGGCGAGGCGAGGAGAGGAGAGAGAGTTTGAAGGCAGTTGGGAGTGGGAGGATGATGAGAGCTGACTGCAGGAGAAATCTCCACAGCCCTTGACAAGGTAAGTCTCTGGCTGCAGGGCCATACAGATGAAGGTCCTGGGGTCTCCTTCTGGGTCTTGTTTCTGGGAGGGCAGTGGGCAATGGAGTAGGCTTTGAGAGTCCTGCTGGATTGCACTGGGAGGTGAGGAATTCTGGCAGAAGCCCTTTGGAGTGTCACAACCTAGGTGCCCATTGTCAGCCAAGAGCAGAGTGGCCAAGCCTCCTCCAGGCACTGCAGGGGTGAAGAAGCCTGGCAGAAGGCCCTTGGAGTGCCCTAAGCCAGTTGCACCCTGTCAGCCCAGAACACCCTGCCCTGGCTGGCCATGCCAGGCTCTCTGTCAGCTGCCCCATAGCTCCTGCAGCCATGGAGGTGCCCCTCGGCAGTGCCCTGTTGGTGGCAGGGTGCTGCAGGGCAGCACTGAGCACAGCCATGTGTGATGGGGTCTGTGAGCACGGGCAAGGGGAAAGAAGATGTGGGCGCAGAGCAGCAGCTCACGGTAGGGACAGCTGCAGCTCACAGAGAGCAGGGCAGGCAGACAGAAAGAGCTGTTGCCAGAAACACCGTGGCAGGGGGGATTCCGGCACCTCGCGGCCATGCCCTGCAGTGCAGATGCCTTCCCCTTGAGCAGCCCCTCCCTGGCATCATCTCCCCCCTGCAGCCCATGGGCTGTGGGGCAGGCATGGCCAGCAGGCAGAGCCCATATGATAAGAATCTCCCCAGCTCTATATGGCTTGGAGATACACCTGGAGACAAGGTGAGCATTCTGTCCAGCAGCATTTAGACTGGGGCTTCTCTGCTCTCAGCTGTTGCATTTCTTCTCATGGAAATTCATGAGTGGATGATCCTGAAACTCACAAGGGTGTGACACAGGGCAGCTGCGAATAGGGCTGGTGGGCAGAGCTGCTCTTCTCAGTCTTCAGCAAGGGACAGTCCCTTTGCCTCCTGGCACACAAGGGATTTCACCAAGTGTTCACATGAACTGTCAGGGAGTTCAAGAATCCAATATGTAAGCATTACAATGATAACTGGGATAAAATAAGGAAAATGCCTGCAACTGTACTCTCCATTCAGATGAGTTATTTGCAACTGCAAAGCTCAGACCAGTGAAAAATTCAGATCACTGGACTGAATTTGAGTTTCACCCATGTTCCTCCTTCTCTCCTGCTGCATATCAGTAAGGACTCCTTTGCAGCCCACATTAGCCCCAGCTTTCACTGGCACTCTCAGCCAGCAACAGCTGGAGCTCAAGTAAGAGAGCTGTTGAAAGGTTTCTCCTACAAAGAGAAAGGATTGGGCTGGGGGGCGCTCTAAACTTACAATAGGTTTTCCTGAGGGAAGTCTGTTCTAACAATATTCTGTCTTTTCCTATTCAAAAGAAAACTGTGACCAATGTCAATAAATGCCCAACAGCAGCTCTGTGAGTGAGTTCCTCCTGCTGCCATTTGCAGACACGCGGGAGCTGCAGCTCCTGCACTTCGGGCTCTTCCTGGGCATCTACCTGGCTGCCCTCCTGGGCAACGGCCTCATCCTCACCGCCATAGCCTGCGACCACCGCCTCCACACCCCCATGTACTTCTTCCTCCTCAACCTCGCCCTCCTCGACCTGGGATCCATCTCCACCACTCTCCCCAAAGCCATGGCCAATTCCCTCTGGGACAACAGGGCCATCTCCTATGAAGGATGTGCTGCCCAAATCCTCTTTGTAGTATTCTTGGTGGTAGCAGAATATTTCCTTCTCACCATTATGGCCTATGACCGCTATGTTGCCATCTGCAAGCCCCTGCACTACAGGAGCCTCCTTGGCAGCAGAGCTTGTGCCAAGATGGCAGCAGCTGCCTGGGGCAGTGGCTTTCTCAATGCTGTCCTGCACACGGCCAATACATTTTCTCTGCCCCTCTGCCAAGGCAATGCTGTGGAGCAGTTCTTCTGTGAAATCCCCCAGATCCTCAAGCTCTCCTGCTCAGGTGCCTACCTCAGGGAATTTGGAGTAGTTGTGTTTAGTATTTCTGTATTATTTGGTTGTTCTATTTTCATTGTTATTTCCTATATTCAGATCCTCAGGGCCGTACTGAGGATCCCCTCTGAGCAGGGACGTCACAAAGCCTTTTCCACGTGCCTCCCTCACCTTGTCGTGGTCTCCCTGATGGTCAGCACTGGCATGTGTTCCTACCTGAAGCCACCCTCTATCTCATCCCCATCCTTGGACCTGGTGGTGTCTTTTCTGTACTCGGTGGTGCCTCCAGCAGTGAATCCCCTCATCTACAGCATGAGGAACCAGGAACTCAGGGATGCAGTAAGGACACTGGTAGAATATGCAATTCTTCAGTGTATTCGCCCATAATAATATGCCTAAAAGCAGAATTCCTATTTTTTCTCAGAAAATCTTATGACGATTTTTTCTTATTATTTGTCTGTATTATTATTTCCTCTATTTTTTCTTATGTAAATATTATTATTCCTGGCCTTCTGCTTGTTAATGATTTACTAATAGAACCTGGCTTCATGTGTAGATAAACCCAATAACAAAGTCAAAAATTCATCGATCTTTGCTGCCATCTCTTCCCATCTCCTCTGGAGCTGGGGGAAACAGCTCCAGTATGCAGGAGGGGCCAAGAGCCAGCTGCCACAGGGAGGAGCAGCACCAGTTGCCCTCGGGGCTGCCCCTCACTACCCGCTGGGCTTTGCCTCTCTGCTGCTGTCGAGTCAGGGCTGCTGCTTTCCTGGAGCCATGACCGTGGCCAGCAGAAGGCAATGTGCAGTCCTGTGTCACAACTGGCCTCCCTGACAGCACCACAGAAACAAAAGGGGCTGCTCAGTGCAAAAGCAGAAGTCTGGACCCCTCTTCCAAAACTGCTGCCAGGAATACAACCAAGGGTTTGCTCCCTGCTCTTCTGTTTTCTGGGGTTCTTCATGGAGTGAAACCCAACATCCTAAAGTCCCAGGGTGGTCTGTGAAGGATCAAGGACTGGACCAAGAGCATCCTTTATGTGGCTCTTGCCCAAGCAGACAACAACTGGTCTTGGACCCGTCTGCATGGGACTGTGCCCTTTGCTGATCAGTGATGCCTGCTGGGAGAGTACACTAGTGCTGCCAGGAGAAGTCTAGGGGTCACCACAGGCCAAGTACAGTGCGGAGTGGGTGAATATGAGTTAACAGAAGCTCATAAAATGAGTGTCCATTC
Source organism: Heteronetta atricapilla (assembly GCA_011075105.1). Lineage (NCBI taxonomy): Eukaryota > Metazoa > Chordata > Aves > Anseriformes > Anatidae > Heteronetta > Heteronetta atricapilla. Next base: position 36,765 of record MU014079.1, read on the forward strand.
AAAGAAGAGTATGGTAAAGGAAAAGGCAAATCTGAGGAGTCCATTTGATAAGGAGGGCTCTGCAATGCCGGGAGAGACATTGAAGAACCACCAGCAGAAGGGCCATAAGATTGTAATTGAAACCCAACATCTCTGAGGCTTCATGGGCCAGGTCTAGTGCTGCACTCAACAGCATTTTGTGCCATTAGAGACACCCGGTGGCCCTGCCAAAAACTGCATTGTGCTGCTGAGCCATCAAGGGCAGATGGAAAGGGGCTCAGCAGCAGAGATCTCCACAGAGTTGGGTCTGCTGCCCACCCTGAGCAGCATGGGCAGGAGGAACTCCCCCACTGGTCCCAGAGCACCACAACCGCTGGCTCTGCACAGCAGCACTGCCAGCTCAGGATCCTGCGGGGAGAATGGGAAGAGAAGCAGCAATGACCAGCCAGGCAGCACAGACACACTGCCCTGGGCAAAGTTCCCTTGGAGCAGGGATGGCCCTGGGGAAGAGTAGGGCAGCATTTCTGGGCCTGCACAGATGGGTAAAGGAGAAAGGATAAAGGTCTTTGTGCAGGCACCTGCATGGGGCAGGCTAATCTGTGCCTGGGCCAGGCCTCTTGTGCTGTCCTGGGGAGGGGGGCTGGCCCTGTGGGGCACAGGCACTCTGTTCTGAGGATCTCCCAGGCAAGAAGCTAAGGCTCATGCAGCTTCAGGGGCCTCCATTTCTGGAGTCATGGCTGGCCCTAGCCCAGAAGCCAGTAGGAAGGCCCAGAGCCACCTTTGTCCAAGCAGCTGCAGTGGGGCTGGGGCTGTAGTGGCCATGCCCAGAGCCCTGCAGCAGCCAGTGGTAGGCACTGCCCTGGGGCCAGCCCAGCCTGGGATGCTGGGCTTGGCTGGGCCAGAGAGAGGGCAGGGAGGTAGGGAGAGGTGGGGAGGGGCTGGGCTGGCCTGGGCAGTGCTCGGCAGAGGGCAACAGCAGAGTCAAGGGAGTGGTGGGAGCATGCAGGGGAGGTCTCCCAGCATGGCTGGTTGCTGCAGAGCTGCACAAAGGGTGCCCAGAGCTGCAGGGGCAGGGGAGAGGAAGCTGCTCTGGGCCCTTGCTGGCCTGAGTAGAGCAGGAAGGGGGCCCAGGGCATTCATCCCCTCACCGCAGCCTGCCAGGACCTGCAGGGTGGTCATGGAGTGTCCAGGGCCAGGCTCTACGCCATGGCCACAAGCCTTGCCTGCCCTCGCTCCGTGCCTGCCCTCGCTTCTGCCACACTCCGTGCAGTGGCTGCAGCACAGGGGACCCCCAGCCAGCCCCTGCATGGGGCTCTACCACCCGCCTCACCCCAGCCCTTTCCAGTGCCCTCCTTGCTGCTCTCTGATGCACACCAGTACCTCCTAGTGCATGCCAGCCATCATGACATCTGCTGAGGGCCAGTGTGGCTGCTGCAGGGACAGCAAGCTAAGCATGGCCCTTGCAGCACCCTGTCCTGGACCTGCCTCTCCCTCAGCCCCAGTTTTGTCTCTGCTGGCAGGAGCACTCTTGGCATGCGCTTCCTGGCATCCCCTTGCCTGCGCACAGCTGCTGCCCACTCAGGCTGCTGGCACAAACATGTCTTCAGAAGCAGCAGCACCCCTTGGCCTGCTTCTCCTGGCCTCCCCCACCACACTGTCTTGACTCCTTCTCTCTGCTGGGCCCCACCTTCTACACCCAGATGTGCCCCTTGACTGTCAGCTCCATTTCCCCTGCCCTGTGGGAATACCGAGCCTGGGTTTTACAGGTTACCCTTAGGTATGCTTGTGCTTGGGTAATCTCAAATTTTGATGGCATTAAAAGGCAGTTCCTTCACCAGTGATCTATATCCTTGTCCTGGTTTCAGTTAGGACAGAGTTATTTTTCCTCCTAGTAGCTGGTAGAGTGCTATGTTTTGGATTAGGATGAGAAGAGTGCTGATAACATGCTGGTGTTTTAATTGCTGCAGAGCAGTGCTTACACTAAGCCAAGGACTTTTCAGCTCCTCGCTCTGTCCTGCCAGCGGGCAGGCTGGGGGGGCAGCAAGAGCTGGGAGGGGACAGACCCAGGACAGCTGACCCAAAGTGACCAAAGGGGTATTCCATACCATCTGACGTCATGCTGAACAATATATAGGGGTGGCTAGCTGGGGTGGGGGCCCGGCTGCTCAGGGTTGGGCTGGGCATCGGTCAGCGGGTGGTGAGCAATTGCATTGTGCATCACTTGTTTGTACAAAATATTAGTATTATTATTATTATTATTATTATTATTATTATCATTATTTTCTCTCTTAAATAAACTGTCTTTATCTCAACCCACAGGCTTCACTTTCCCGTTTCTCTCCCCCATCCCAGAGAGGGAGGGGGGAGGGTGAGCGAACGACTGTGTGGTGTTTAGCTGCCAGCCGGGTTAAACCACAACAGTCCTTCTTCATGTTAGGCCACAATTAATGTCCTTCACTCTGCTTTGCTTCATGGATGAACTAGCTTAGGTCTCCTTGATTATTTTGAGACACAATGCAATGCTTTTTGCTTTCTGTCCCTACAGCCCAATATGAGTGACTTTCCTTTACTCTATGCATTGATCTGACGGGTCATTTCACATTTTTCACTTTAAAAACCTTAGTTGTATGGGGAACTTTTCAAAAGTGGGGCAAGCTTATGTGTTCTGGCTCAGCCATTTGAAGCATGCTATACTTGCGTTTTTCAGCCTGAGTTTGCTAGAGATGACCCAGGAAGGTAAATGGATGTTCAAGTGTCTAGTAAGAAAAAGTGAGAGTATCAAGGGTTTTCGATGGCCATTTCAAATCTAGGTCAGTCCCAGAAACCCAATGAAGAAGAGGTTTGTCTTTGAAGGGGTTTCCTGTGCTAGGCTGGGTTGCAGTTACAGGGACAAAGACCACTGCTGACAGTGGAGGTGCCGTGGGAACTCCACCTGGCTCCACCTGGTTTTCCCAAAGGGCTCCAGTCTCCTGCAGGTCATTTCTGAAATCTGCTGGTCCAGGGAAGTGCCTCAAACGCAACAGGGCCTCAAGACGTTTTTCCTGGTTGCTTATTGTCAGAAGCAAAACTCTGTCTGAATTCCCAGTAATTTCTTTAGTACTTAACTAATAAAACAACTACTCAGCAGATCAAATGATTATATGCCTTCTGTAAAATATCTCGTGTCAAGTGTAATTTCTATCATGAAGAAATGCTAATTTCCATGATCTATATTCATCGCAGGAGAAGAAATACTGATGATCTCCATTACATCTGTCATCTCTTTGTCTATCATGGTATGCTCCTTCATCTTCCAGGCACAAAACCCATCTTGATTACACAGAACATGCTGAATGTCCCCTTTCCAGCTACCTGTCTGAATCTATGGACTTCCCATGATTCTCATAATTTTCCTTCCAGTTACTGTTTGATCATTCAGACTGCTCTCACCAACCCAGGTGCTGCTTTGAGTTTCAGTGAGTTCCAGCTTGCTGATATATCAGCAGCCTCTCTAATGGTTTCCTTAGCAAGAACCTTATCATTTATCATTGAATTGATATGATATGGATTAATATTAACACAATTATTTTAAATTTCCTGTTAATCAGTTTTAAATACATCATGTATAGTCATCCTTTAGGGAAGGTAAACATCACTGGAGGCAAAAGAATGAGCACCTTGAACTTTTTTTTTTTTTTTTTTTTTTTTTTTTTATAACCATGTTTTTTTGTTTTTTTTTTTTTAAAATTTAAAAAAAAAAAAAAAAAAAAAAAAAAAAAAAAAAAACTGCTCTTCCTACCTAAGCAGGGCTTCAAAGGAGAAACTCTAGACCAATATCTATAGGAGAATGATGCTCTAAACTGAAACACACAAAAAAATCAGCCTTTAAAATTAGGAAAAAAAAAATATTAGATGATCTTTTAAATCCTTCTCCTTAACTACACCATGAAAGCTCTCCAATTAGCTGAACATGTCTTGAAGACTTGAAGAAAACGGTGGGAGAGATATTGCTTCTTAGGAATTTCTGTGTTTTAATGAGTTCCATGGTGTATTTTGGTGCTGAGTCAATTAAACTTGGGTACTGAGAGGAGAATGATGCAACTGTGTGATAAGGTAAAGTCAGATGGAAAAGTTGAAGTGACTTGGAATATAAATGGGCACCACTGAGGGCTGTTACTAAGAAGGCCTCCCCAGAGACTTGTTAGGGTAGATAATTGGAGTCCATGATTACAGACAGGCAAAGGCAGTGTGCTGAGGACAGTCTTGGTTGGTTTTAGTGGAGCAGAAGAGTCAAGGACTGACCCCAGCCACTCGGTGAGGAGATCCTACACCCCCATGTCTGGCTCAAGAATTTTCCTGGAGGTCTGAGGGATGTGGTGGTCAGTGTGATGCCACAAGAAGAACACTGGTATGACACCTCTCTGCCTCTGTGCAGGGTTGCAAGGAAGCAAAGAGGCTGCACTGCAATCAATATATTTCATCTCTAGCCAAAGTGACTAAAACCTCAGGGCTGTTGGGGCCTTCCCTTCTTGCCAGCACCCTCTGCCTTCTCCTCTGCAGACTTTCCTGTGCTGTCCCACAATTTCCTCTATTTCCTTGAAGTCTGCAGACACTCATCTCTGTTCACCACCTTGCTCTCATCCTGGCATTTCCATCATTTCACCAATGTCTCATCAAAACTCACTAGCTGTTCCTTGAAACACAAAGCTAGGGTCTGATAATAGATTCTCACAAGCATATTCCAAGCCACGGGGCTGTTGCTGGCCTTGCAGCTTCTTGGCTAGACACACCCAAGCCTTGTGCCTGCTGCTGTCTAGTCATGTACTCAAGCAGAAGGGACAGGACAACCTATATTTGGTGCTTCTTTCTGTATGGGTCATCCTGGGTGTGTAAGAAAAGGGGATCCCACAGTCAGAATGTCAACCAGGTGCCTTCTGCTGGCCTAGCAGGGCCACTGGCAGATGTCAGCCAAAAAGTGCAGATCCTAGGTATGAGTCAAGGGTGACCTGTCAGCTACTTCAGACAGAATGACCTCACAGTCCCTTTCCATGACATGTTCCTGCTGCTGCCTTATCAACATCTCTCCTGGCCAGGCTTCTCCTGACTTCCAGTCATCTTCTTAAGGGCAGCTTTCTGATGGCTTTCATGAACTCAGAGTATCTGTCTCACCTCTGTTGGCTATTCTGTTCCTAAGAAAGAAGCATCTCCTAAGTCAGCATGGAGAAGGACACAAAGGCTGTAGGAACACCCTGCACAATGTGCCCAGAAGATTTGCAACACCACAAAAGTGTGCTTCCTACCTTCAAAGTTGGTTCCAGAATGGACCTATGGACACAGGGTAAGATTTTCCAGGCCCTCATGCAGGCTTTACGTTCCCCCAGGCATCTGGGAGGCAGTGGCCCCCTCTGTGTAGAAAACTGAAAGCAGCCCTGAGAGATGAATTAGGGAAAAGGTGAAACCTCTGACATGACAAAGGTATTCAAGACCTCTTCCTCTATGGGGCCTACCAGGTACTTAGGAAGAGTAAATCTCACAAACTTTGTGCAAAGCAGATGCATCTGCTGGTATATCATGGAGACCAGCAGCTGTGAGTCTAAATGCACTGATCCCAGCCAGGAGTCAAGGGGTGACCTGCTGGCTACTTCAGAAAAAAGTCAACTCACAGGCCACTTAAGAGCCATTAGCTTCCTACTAGACTTACAGCTTCTGAGGCACTACTGCCCTCGTAATATCATACATACAAAACACCCCCAGAATCTGCCCAGGTAGAAGTGATCTTCTTTTGATCCTTCAAGCCTATAGCACACCTGCTGAGCTCCCAGCCTCTCTGACGCATGGGAGCCAGTTCTGTGCCAGTCCTGTGAGGTGCTAGAGCAGGAGGGACCTTGCAGTCAATGCTCAAGCCCCGTGCCTGTTGGTGGTCTCTAAGTTCCTTGCGCTACGTGGCGATCACATTTGTATCCAGAAGCCCTGTGCCTGAAGCTGGCCTAGAAGACGCTAGGGGGAAGCACCCTCCCAGCCGCAGCCCCAGCCCCAGCTGGCAGTGCTGCTTTGCAGTGAGGGGGGCTGTGGTGCCCTGGGCATGGGGGCACTCTGCAGGGCTGTGCTGGGAAGGCTAGGAGGCAGACCCAGTTCATGGGCTCACTGCCATTGCCCAAGGGCTGCAACAAATCACTCACCAGACTCCTTTGCTGGAGCTGCTGTATGCCCTGGGGCTGCAGAGCTCTCCTCTGCCTTTTCACACCAGATTGATAAGTTGAGCTCTGGTCAGTTCACCTTGTACAGGCTCATGCTCTGCAGACTCCATTCACTGCTGTCTCCTGGGCTCACGCTGCCCCTGCATATATCCCTACATGTTTTGTACGCACTACTCTTGCCCACAGAATCCACGTTTCTCCAACCTTCTCCTCTTCCCCTGCAGTAGTGATATCTCACTGGAGGAGGTTTGTGCATCCCCCTTAATACAGGGACTCCTCAGAGTTGACATTTGCTTTACCAGACTTTTATTTGGATGGTCACTGATTTTATGAAGTTTTCTTTTCACTACACACTGAGCTTTTTGTCACTGGGTTCCACTGACATCTGCTGGCTGCTGCAGATTCCTCTCTAGGCTGGCATCGGCTATCAACCCCACTGCAGGGGGTAGTCCCATGCTGTAAGTCCAAGACCAGTTGTTGTGTGCTTGGGGAAGTGCCACCACAAATGAAGCTCTTGGTCCATCACTTTGTTCTTTCACAGACCGCCCTGGGACTTTCAGCCTGTGTCCTTCACTACATAAGGAACCCTAGAAAACAGAAGAGCAGGGAACAACCCCTTGGATCTATTCCTAACAACAGGTTTGGAAGAGGCAGACAGGCTTCTGGGTTTGCCCTGAGCAGCCCCTTTTGTTTCTGTGCTGCTATCAGGGAGGCCAGCTGTGAAACAAGGCTGTACAGTGCCTTCTGCTACCTTCAGCCACTCGGATGCCACTGCAGAGACAACAGGACTGTCATCAAGGCACGTGAGACCTCAGGGCTAACCCAGATGCAAGAGCACAAGGGAACAATGTGGAAGCCAAAAGAGAGCATCTGTGAAAAGTCCATGTCCTACTGCAGGCCATGGCTCCAGGGTAGCAGCAGCCCCGACCTGAATCCAACAGAGAGGCAGAGCCCAGCAGGAAGTGAGGGGCAGCCCCAAGGGCCATTGGTGCTGCTCCTCCCTGTGGCAGCTGGGCTCTTGGTCCTGAGCCCCTCATGCATGCTGGGGCTCATCCCCCAGTTCCAGAGGAGATGGGAAGAGATGGAAGCTGACACCAATGAAGTTCATAGTTTCTTTATTCTCTTTATCCACACAGAGAGCCTAGTTCTGTAGGTGTATTAAATGATTGGGTGACAGTAAATAAAATCATTAATAGGCAGGAAGTCAAGTAGTATTCAATCAAAATCACAAGTTTAAGGAATAATTTTTAAAATAATAAAAGAATTACAAGCTAATGTATGAAGAGATTTTTTCAGATAATCTGTCTGTCCTGTTAGTGTTATAGGCACATTACTGATGTCAAAGAAGCATGTGTCCAAAGAGTTTCCACAAGGCTTCCTTGAACTCCTGGTTCTTCATGATGTAGATGACAAGGTTCACTGCTGGAGGCAACACTGAGTACAGAACAGTCACCACCAGGTGCAGGAATGGGGAGAAGATGTAGGGAGGCTTCAGGTGGGCAACCATGACAGTACTGAGGAAGAGGGAGACCACAGCCAGATGAGGGAGGCACGTGGAAAAGGCTTTGTGTAGGCTGTGCTCAGAGGGTATCCTCAGCACAGCCCTGAAGATCTGCACATAAGAAAATGAAATGAAAACAGAAATGATAAACAGAGACTAAGTACAAATAAGCACAATCTCCCTGAGGCTTGGCTCTGAGCAGGAGAGCTTGAGGATCTGGGGGATTTCACTGCATTGCCTTAGCAGAGGGGCAGAGAAAATGCATTAGCTGTGTGCAGGACAGCACTGAGAAAGCCACTGCCCCAGGCAGCTGCTGCCATCTTGGCACAAGCTCTGCTGCCAAGGAGGCTCCCGTAGTGCAGGGGCTTGCAGATGGCAACATAGCGGTCATAGGCCATAATGGTGAGAAGGAAATACTCTGCTCACAGGGTGTCTCACAGGGAATTAGCCATGGCTTTGGGCAGAGTGGTAGAGGAGGGCAAGGTTGAGGAGGAAGAAGTACATGGGGGTGTGGAGGCGGTGGTCGCAGGCTATGGCGATGAGAATGAGGCCGTTGCCCAGGAGGGCAGCCAGTTAGATGCCCAGGAAGAGCCTGAAGTGTAGGAGCTGCAGATCCTGCGTGTCTGCGAATGGCAACAGGAGGAACTCACTCACAAAGCTGATGTTGGGCATTTGCTGGTTCTGGAAATGGAGTCCTGACATGGAGGAAAAAGACAGAAAGAAAGTACAACAGAATTATCTCACAAGAACTAATCTTTTTGGCATATCCAGCAGACATTTGGTAGGTCCCTTTCATGAGTTCTTACTGATGCTGCCTAAAGGTGGCCATGGAATCAGGAGGGTCTGCTCTGGGCAATGCTGGAGACAGTCCTGCTCTACAGGAAGTGATGAAGGGGAAAATGGGATAATTCCAGATTCATTTCACTCTTGATAGCAGGTGATTATCCACAGTTTTGCTCCCAGTTTCCCCCAACTGCAGAGCCGGGCTATGGGGATTTATTTTTTGAATATAGTTTCATTCCATCTGCCCTTAAAATGAAAGGCTGTGGATCCTCTGAGAAAAAGGGACTGTCCCTTTTAGTGCAGAGTTTCCTTCAATGTGGATGGCCAGTCTGTCAGTCAGTGACAGTCTCTTCTGCTGGCATCTCTTTGAGCTGTAGGACAATTAGACTTCACCCAAGAAGAACCTGGACACTGCTGGGAGCAGAGGAATCCAGGCTCAAAGTGCACATCTCCAGACCCCTCACCCTGTCCCCGTACTCCCCTTCCAGCCAAGCACACCAAGGGCTCACTCCATGTGTATCTGAAATGCCCACCCCCAGCCAGCCTGGAAACAAGAGTAGCAGCAGCACGGCCAGGTGGAGAAGCCAGGAGGAATGGCACTGTGCTGCTGCCAGGGGAGGCAAGGCCAGGGAGGGACAGACAGACACTCAGCAGACCCTCCTCTGCTGCAGCTCTGCCTGCAGAGGAGGCAGCTCCTGCTGGGGACACCGAGGGCTTGAGGGCAGAGGCTATTCTGGTGGGAGAGGAGAGCAGGGGGTGTCCCAGAGAAGGCACCTGCCCTGCAGGGGATGATGGCAGGGAGGTGCCTGAGTCCTCCCTCACACACCATTTGTGGCAGCAGCTCCCTCTCACTGCCTGCCCACGTCCCTGCTGCCTGCCCATGTCCCTGATGGGAGCTGGATCTCTTTCCCCACGTCACCTCCCTGTGCATGCTAACAGACCCTATTCCAAAAGCTGTGTGCTCAGTTTCAATCAGATTCCCCTCCACTGCAGGAATCTCAAAGCACAGAATCCAAAAAAACCTTCCTCTACAGGTTAACCAAGCCTCAATATTCCCCTGGAAATGCACTCTTATAAATGCCATTCTGTAAAGCATCTTCTACTCCTCACTGGAGAAACAGATAGAGCCATCCTGGCAGATGCTATCAGGCATCAGATGTGCCATCTGTAGATGACCCCTCTGGCAACCCCATCTGCATTGCCTGCTGCCAGAGACTCATGGTGTCAAGATACTGCAGATCTTTCTTGCCACACGTTGTCCTCTCTTGTTGTGCTCCTCACTGCCTCCAATCCCTTTCCCCTTGTCTCCTCTCCCCATGCCACCTGTGGTCAGAAACCCCCTGCCCTGCTGCACTGTGCAGAGGAGCTCCTCCTGGGCAGACCTGTATCTCTGCACCAGGGCCCTCTTGCCAGGTGCTCTCTCTGTCCCAGGATCCCAGCTCAGCTCAGCAGCAGAGGTCCAGCCCAAGGCATTTTAATTACCCCTCTGGTGGCTTTGGTGACGACCCATGAACCTCAGGCACTGAGAGACTATTGAAAAAATCTCCCAAGAAGTCCAAGTCAGATGCAAGTGTCCCGCTGAGGGCCAGCACTGACAAAGCCTCCCTTAGAGCTTGTTAGAGCAGAACATTGGAGGCAGTGAGGACAAGTAGAAAAAGGCAGTTTGAAGGTGACACTGATATATAGAAAAACTGGATGTGTTTCATTAAGTACAAGAGCCAGGACTTGAACCCTGGCCCCTGGAAAGGGAGATCCTTTCTCCTCACACATTGCTCAGGGCTCTTCCTGGGGCAATAGGAGATGGGGATGTGCATTGCCAAGTGCAGGAAAATGATACAACCCCTGCCTGGTTCATGGGAGTGAGGAGGCAATGAGGCCCTTGTGCTTTAACAATAAGCTGTCTCTTCCTAGGCTTTAGTGGCAGAGACAACAGCCATAGCCAAGGTCACAATGACCTTAGACCTGTTGGGACTCTCATCCTTGCCACAGCCCTTGCTCCTCTCCATACCAGGCAGTCCCAGGGACTCCCAGACCTCTCTTCTTGTTGGCTGTAGAACCTTGTCTGTGTGGTGTTACACCATATCTGAGCTGAGTCTGATAACTCAGTTTTTCTTGGTGGTCATGCTCCTCGTAAGGCAGCTCTGTATGAACCTGGCCTGGTTCCTGGTGAGCAGGCACCACAGCTCATACAGCAGCCCTCGTGGTGCCCAGGCCCTCCTCCTCCTGGGCACTGCTCACTCAACAGGGTCCCAGTCTGCCCTAATGTGTGGGGTTCCTCTTCCTCTGGTGCAGGACTAGGCTCTTCTCCTTGTAAATGTCAAGAGGTTTCTGTAGGAAAAATCCTGCAGTTTCTCAAGGTTCCCCTGGACAGATGCTCCATTCCTTCAGCTGTTAATGTGTGTGGGAAGATGGCTCACCCTGATTGTGCTGTCTCTCATACGATAACTGCTTCAGCATTTGCTGCTTCCACTATACCTGGTTCCTTAAAGCCCTATCCAACCTGGTCTTGAAAACTTCTAGTAATGGGGCACTTCCACAGCTTCTCTGGCAAGCTGTTCTAGTGCCTTACCACTCACATAGTGAATATTTTTTTACTTGTATTGAATCTAAATCTACCATTTTCTAGTTTAAGACTGTTACATCTTGTCCTATTACTATACTATCTGATGAAGAGTCCCTTCCCATCTTTCCTGTTGGCCTCCTTTCAGTATTGAAAGGTGCTGTAATGACTCCTCAGAGCCTTCTCTTCTCCAGGCTGAACAACCCCAAATCCCTCAGCCCGTCTTCATAGGAGAGGTGCTCCAGACCTTTGATCATCTTGGTGGCTCTTTGGACCAGAGATCCATGTCTTCTTATACAGGGTGATCTAAATGCAGGGCTCCAGATGAAGTCTCATGTACAGCAGAGTAGAGGGGGAGAATCACCTCCCTCACCCTGATGGCCATGCTTTTGATGCTGCTCAGGATATGGTTGGTTTTCTGGGCTGCAAGCACACATTGCCAGCTCATGTCAAGCTTATCATCAAACATCACCCTCAGGTCCTTCTCCTCAGGACTGCTCTCAATCCATTCTCCACCCAGCCTGTATTTGTGCTTAGGATTGGCTTGAACCAGATACAGGACCTTACACTTGGCCTTGTTGAACCTCATGAGGTTCATGTGGGCCCACTTCTCTATGCTAACCAGGTCCCTCTGCATGGCCCTTCCCTCCAGCGTGTCAAGCGTACCATATAACTTACTGTGTGGCAAACTTGCTGAGGGTGCACTTGATCCTACTGTACATGTCACTGGCAAAGATGCTAAGCAGCACCTATCCCAGAATTGACTACTGAGGAACACCACTTGTCACTGGGCTCTGCCTTGACATTCAGCTGTTAACCGCAACTCTTGGGAGTGTGACCATCCAGCCAATTCCTTATCAACCAAGTGGTCCATTCATCAGATATGTGCCTTTTCAAATTAGAGACCAGGACTTTATGAGGCATATCATCAAGTGCTTCATACAAGTCCGAGTAGATGACATCAGTTGTTCTTCCCCCATCCAAACATTGCAGCCCCATTGAATACGGCCACCAGATCTGTCAGGCACCATGTGCCCTGAGAGAAGCCATGTAGGCCGTCACGAACCACCTCCTTATTTTCCATGTTCCTTAGCAGAGTTTCCAAGAAGATCTGCTCCATGATCTCACCAGGCACAAAAGGAAGACTGACTGGCCTGTAGTTCCCCAGGTCTTTCTTTTCCCCCTTTTTGAAAATGGGGGTTATGTTTCCCCTCTTCCAGTCAGTGGGAGCTTCACCAGACTGCCATGACTTCTCAAATATGATGGATAGAGGCTTAGCAACTACATCCCCCAATTCCCTCAGGACCTATGGATGTATCTCATCAGATCCCACTTGTTCACCTTCAGGTTCCTTAGCTGGTCTTGTGCTTGATCTTCTTCTACAGTGGGCAGTTCTTCATTTTTCCTGTCCCTGCCTTTGTCTTCTGGGGCTTGGGCTATGTGGCTAAAATTCTTGCCAGTGAAGACTGAACCATAGAAGTCATCGAGTACGTCTTCACCATATCCTGGGTAACCAGGTCTCACACTTTCTTCCAGAGAGGGTCCACAGTTATCATAGATAAAAGGAAGCCTAGAGAAGCCTTTCTTGTTTTCCCTGATGTCCCTGGCCAAATTTAATTCTAACAGGGCTTTGGCTTTCCTAAACTAATCCCTGTCTGCTCAGACAATGTCTCCGTGTCCCTCCTAGGCTTGTCCTTCCTCCTTGCTTCCACTCTGTGTACACCGCCTTTTTCTGCTTGAGTTTGTCCAGGAGCTCCTTGTTCATCCGTGAAGGCCTCCTGCCATTTTTGCCCAAATTCCTCTTTGTTGGGAGGCATCAATCCTAATTTTGGAGGAGGTGATCCTTGAATATTAAGCATCTTTCTTGGGCTCCTCCCCAGGGCTTTGTCCCATGGTACTCTAACAAGTAGATCCCTGAAAAAGCCAAAGTCTGCTCTCCCAAAGTCTAGGACAGAGAGCTTGATGTGCTCCCTCCCTGCTGTCCTCATAGTGCACCATCTCATAGTCACCACAGCCAAGGCTGCCCTTGAGTTTCATATTCCCCATCAGCTCCTCCTCGTGGGTGATGAGGTCCAGCACAGGACCTTGTAGTGGGTTTACATAGCAAGGTTTTGCTAGCGTGGGGCCATAGAAGTGGTTTCAGTGAGAAGAATCCAGAAGTACCCCATGTTAGACAAGGGCCCTGCCACTGGCCAGAGCTGAGCTAAAAAGGAACATTGTTTGCACCTCTGTGAGAGCATATTTAAGACAGGGAAAAAAAAAAAAAAAAAAAAAAAAAAAACTGGGGGGAATAGCAGCTGGGAGAAAGAGTGAGAAAGAGCCTTGCAGACGCCAAGGTCAGCGAAGAAGAAGGGAGAGGAGATGCTCCAGACACTTGAGCAGAAGTCCCCTGTGGACTTCTTGGAGGAGACAATCCTCCTTCGTGGAGGAGACAATGGTGGAGCAGGTGGACCTGCACTGACGGAGGCTGTGGCCTGTGGAGGACCACCACCAGAGCAGATTCTGGGCCAGACCTGTAGCCTGTGGAGAGGAGCCCACGCAGGAGCAGGTGACCTGGCAGGAGCTGCTGCCCATGGGGGACCCAGGTTAGAGCAGTTTTCTCAAGATAGATGGACCAAGGGTAGGCACTTGTATCTGGAGCAGTTCTTGAAGAGCTGCTGCCTGTGGGAAGCCCATGTAGGATCAGTTCAGGAAGGATAGCATCCCGTGGGAGGGACCTCACATGGAGCAGGGGCAGAGAGTGACCGAGAAGGAGCAGCGAAGTGCTATGGACTGACCATGACCCCCACTCCCAAGTTCCACTGCAACACCTGGGGGGAGGAGGTGGAAGTGGGTGGATGTGGGGAAGCTATTTTTTATTCCTTTCATTTATTTCTCGCTTCTCTAACTTGTTAGTAATAGGCAATAAATCTTACTGTCTCCCTACTCTGAGTCTGTTATCCCCATCACAATAATTGCTTCCCATCCTTATCTCAACCCTTGAGCCCTTTGCATCGTATTTTCTACCCCTTTCCCTTTGAGGGAGTGAGAAGATGGTAGTGGTGGAGATCAGCTGACCACCTGGGTAAAACCACCACACCTACCTAAAAGTTTTGGTTCCAGAATGGCTTCAATGGATTCAGGGTAAGTTTTCCAGGCCATCATGCATGCTTCATTTTTGGATGCGCAATTATGCGATAAAGAAAGCCAAGGCACAGAAGGAACTCTGTCAAGGGATATGCTTGGGTATACTTGGGATATATCCCAAGGGGTATAAGGGGTATACTTGGGTATATCCCGAGTATATCCCACACCCCCATGTAATTCTTGGGTATATCCCAAGTATATCCCACACCTCTATGAACTTCTTCCTTGTCAACCTCACCTCATCTACAGCATGAGGAACCTAGAGCTCAAGGATGCAGTGAGGAAACTCTTTGCATACATGCTTCAAGCAAGTATTTGCACACATTCTTCTTCAACATAAATCATGTGCCTATAATCCTATAAGGACACTGAGGTTTTCTGAAATAAACTGTTATGAAAAGCTTCTTTAATTTTCTTTCTTTCTTAGTCTTGTCTAAAGCTTGTGAATTTGACTCAATGTTATTTTTAGTGTCTGATATTTAATGTTTTGTTGTTGTTGTTGTTGATGATTATTTTTTTAATTTATTTTTTGTTTGAACCCAGTTCTCTAATATACTTCTAGAACTGGTTCACTTGCATATAGAAACAATAAAGAAGAGAACAGAAATTTACCGTTCTCATGTCTCATCTCCTCCAATCTCTTCTGCAGCTGAGGGAGCAGCCCCAGCATGCACGAGGAGCTCAGGACGAAGAGCCCAGCTGCCAGAGGAAGGAGCAGCACTAATGGCCCCTGGGGCTGCCCCTCACTGCCTGCTGGGATCTACCTCTTTGCTGCCTTTGGGCTGGGGCTGCTGCTTCCCTGGAGCCATGGCCAGGGCCACCAGCAGGACATGGACTTTTAACTGCTGCTCTCTTGGCTTCCACATTGTTCTCTTATACCCTTGCATGTCTCTTAGCTCTCAGATCATGTGTACCTTGGTGACAGTCCTGATGCCTCTACAGTGGCATCTCCACCACATCTCTGCACTCCTCTTCCAAAGCTAGTGTCAGAACTCCAATGGAGATCTTCCCTGGACAGGCCTCTTGCTTTTAGGGGTTTCACCATGGATCAGAGTCCTAGAATGATCACTGAAGGACTGTGAGCTGCCTTCTTGGTTGCACATGGCCCAGCAAAGAGTAACTTGCCTTTCATTGGCTTGGGAGTGTTGTAAGTGTTTGTGACAAATTATAATAGCCAATCCAAAGTATTGTTTATCAGAATAGAATTTATTTGAGCAAGCGATTAAGCAGGCAAAACAGCACTGGGCGGCCTTGGAGTCTCTGCTCCACCAATGGCGTGCCTTACCCCCACCAGAGTTCCTTATTTATAGTCCGGTTGTTCTGGATTTTACAAGGCACATCCTGGTACCTTCTGCAGCTGTGCATCCTGCTGCTAGGGGGTCATCACAGGCCCTCTGGTGGTTATGGGGATGAAGATCATAGTCTTCCTCTGTGTTGTGGGCATGCGTAATAGGTGCATTTATACATTTGGGAATCATCTTGACTTATTTGGACATTTACAGTTGATTACTCAGCATTACTCAGCAGGGTGGTTACTCAGCATTAGTCAGCAGAGTGTTGTCTGCTCAGCAGGTTATCTTGCTTAACAGGATATTGCGGCTGGAAACTTTCCAGCTATACAGGGTTGCAACTGGTGCTGGGGCTGATGGTAAATGGCATCCTGAAGAGGAATCTGGAACTGCTTTGTGCCTGGGACAGGCCTCGTGTGCTGTCCTGGATAGGTGGGCTGGCCCTGTGGGGTACAGGCACTCTGTGCTGGGGATCTCCCAGGCAAGAGACCATAGCTCCTGCAGCTTCACAGACCTCCATTTCCTGAGGCGTGGCTGGCCCCAGGCCAAGGGCTGCTGGGGGAGGCCCAGAGCTGCCTTTGTCCTAGCAGCTGCAGTGCCTTGCAAGGGGCTGGAACTGTGGTGGCTGTGTGCAGAGCCCTGCAGCAGCCTGCGATGGGCACTGCCCTGGGGCCAGCCCAGCCTGGAGAGGGCAGGGAGGTGGAGAGAGGTGGGTAGGGGCTGGGCTGGGTTGGGCAGTGCCCAGCAGAGGGCAACAGCAGCCTCAGGGAGCAGTGGGAGCATGCAGGGGAGGGCTCCCAACAGGGCTTGGTGCTGCAGTGCCAGGACTGCATTCAGAAGAGTGTTGGCAGCAGTTCAAGGGAGGTGATCTTTCCTCTCTACTGAGCCATGGTGAGGTCACACCTGGAGTATTTTGTCCAGTTCTGGGATCCCCAGTACAAGAGGGACATAGAACTACTGCAGCAAGTCCAGAGGAGGGTTGCAAAGGTGATTAGAAGACTGAAGAACCGGTTGTACCAGGACAGGCTGAAAACACTGTGCCTGCTTAGCCTGGAAAAGAGAAGACTAAGGGGAGACCTCATTAATGTCTATAAATATGTGAGGGAAGGTTGTCAAGAGGATGGAGCTGATTGTATTTTAGTTTTGTCCCATGACACGATGAGAGGCAACAGGCACAAACTGAAGCACAGGAGGTTCCGGCTCAATGTGAGGGGGTACTTCTTTACTGTGAGGGTGCCAGAGCACTGGAACAGGCTGCACAGATAGGCTGTGGAGTCTCCTTCTCTGGAGATATTCAAAACCAGCCTGGTGCCGTCCTGCGCAATGTGATTCTGCTCAGCAGGGGGCTTGGACTGGATGATCTTCAGAGTTCCCTTCCAACCCTGTTCATTCTGTGATTCTGTGATTCTGTGAAGGGAGCCCAGAGCTGCAAGTGCATGGGGCAGGAAGCCGCTTGGGGCCCTTGCTGGCCTGAGCAGAGCAGGAAGGGTGCGCAGTGCATCTATCTTCCCACTGCAGCCTGCCAGGATCTGGAAGGTGGTCATGGAGCATCCATGTTGCACAGGGAGACAGCAAAGCCATGGGGTGTGGGGCGAAGCAGGAGCTGCTGGGCCTGCAGAGAAGAAAAAGCTTAGTTCCCCAGCTCGGGGCTCATCTGCAGAAAGGTGGTCATGAGCCCTGCCTCTTTTTCACTTTTATGTCCCTAATTTCCCAAAGTGGTGCAGGCTAATGGGTTCTGCCTCAGCCATTTATATGTCCTGTTACTGAGTCTCTCACTCTGAGTTTGCCACAGATGAACCAGGATGTTAAATGGATGTTCAGCTGTCTACTAGGAATAAGGGATACTACCTCCATTTCCCAATGGTCATTTCAACTTTAGGTCAATCCCAAGAACCCCCTTAAGAAGGGGTTTGTTTTTGAAGAGGTTTCATGTGTTGGGCATCAGTTACAGGGACAAAGACCACTGCTGGCAGTGGATGTGCCCTGGGTGCTTCACCTGCCTTCACCTGATCTCCCAAAATGCTCTGGTCACCCGTAGATCCTTTCTGACAGCTGCCTGTCCAGGGAATTACTTTAGATGCACGGGGGCCTCTGGAGGTGGCACTGGTTGTTCATGGTCAGACAGCAAAACTCTGCCTGAATTCCCGGTAATAACTTCACAATGTAAGTAATAAAGCAAGTACTTATCACCTCAAATGATTCAATCCCTTCCGAAAAATGTCACCAAATGTAGTTTCTATCATGAGGAACTGTGAATTTTCAGGATGTATATTCATCACTGGGGAAGAAATACTGATGTTCACCTGTACTTGCATTGTTACCGCTTTGTCTACAATGGTGTGTTCCCTCATCTTCTAGGTACATCCACAAGTTTTGATTGAACAGACCCTACTCAATGTCCACTTTCCAGTTGCCTCTCTGGACCTATGGACTTCCTGTTGTTCTCCTGGTTTGCCCTTCCCTTACTCTTTGATCATTCAGACCTCTCACTGACCCAGTTGCTGCTTTGAGCTTTGGGAAGTTCAAGCTTGCCCATATGTCAGCAGTCAGTCTGTTTCCTTAGCAAGCTCTTTTTCATTTATCACTGGATTGGTATGATGTGGGTTAGTACTAACACTATTATTTATAATTTCCTATCCATCAGTATAAGATAATTCTTGTACAGTCATCCTTTTGGGAAGGTAAACCTCACAGGAGTTACATAAGATGATGAGGTTACTTTCTTTGGGGGAAAATTGCAGCATGTTTTCCTGCTGTTTGTTTGGAAATAGGGTAAATGTTCCTTTGCCTGTGTGTAGCCTGATCTCTAAGGAAAGCAGGAAGGAGCTAGTGCAAAGGAGTTGTAACATCCAGCTGCAGACTTCAGTGTAGAAGTGTGGTGTAAGGAAAAGTGATGCAAGTGCCAGCTGGCCAATGAGAGAAATGTCAGGGCTCGGGTGGTAGGGAATAAGGTTGTTGATGGAGTGTCAGACCACAAAAACCTGCTTTTCTTCCCTGTGCAGGTCTCTGAAGGAGACACCCTGGATCAATATAATAGGAGAATGAAACTCTAAACTGAAATGCACAAAAATTCATTAAGATGAAAGAAGTATATTATTAGATGCTTTTTGAAATCTTACTCCTTAACTACACCATGAAAGCACTTCAATTAGCTCTCCAAACTGCAGATTATGAAAGCAAAGGCAATGAGTATCAACATGGTACTGCAGGAAAGCTCCAGCAATGGTGCAAAACCACAGAAGAGGTTCATGACACTGGGGCCACTGAACTGTAGCAAGGAGGAGGAGAAAATTGCTGTACATGAGAGAAATTTCCCTTGTTCAGGTACTGCTGCCTTCTGGAGTCAGACCTTAAAATTCACAAGCCTTGCAGAGAACAGGGATGGCATATAGCCCAGGACTGACTGTAGGACATGACCCCCAGCAGGAAGCACTCTGGTCATGCAGAAGGTGCAGCTGATAGTGCTCCCACCTCTGTAAGCAAAGGGGATGCTGTACCCAGTCGGGAAGCTGGCCAGCATCTGGCACAGGGTGGTGGAGCTGTACAAGGTCTGCAAGGAGGACAAATCCCCAAGGAAGAAGGCCATGGGCATCTGCTGGTGTTTGCTTGTAGGCACCAGCACAATGATGAGAGTGTTCCACATCTCAGTCACCTTGCTGGTCATGCGAAAGAGGGAGAAGACGTTTGTCTATGGGTAGAGGATCTTCCAGATGGACAACTGGGGAAACTCAACTAATGGTGTCTTAATGTACCATTCTGGTCCTCCCTCTCTTGTTAGGACACCAATGAGCAAGATGTTTCTCAGTTCCTAAAAGGAATGGTGAAGGGTGTTCAGAGGGGTGAAATTGGTCCCCACGTTGGGAACCAATTGGGGGCTGGTCCCGGGATGGTCTTGATTCCTGAATTCTGACTTGATCTAGGAGGGGCGCCCCACCATTCGGTGGCTCCTAATCTAGTCAGGTCAGGACTAACACCATCCTGAACCTGAATAAAGGCAAGCAAAGAATTTGATTTTTTATGAGCTCCCTTGCTGGCTGCAGCATTGTTTTTTACCCGTAATTCTGTGCGTGAAGATCCGAATGAAGACGACAGAGTCGTGAGTATTTAAGGCGTATACCGTTCAGTTGGGTGGGATTTGGTTGCCTGTGTGTAAGAGTGTGACTGAGATGGAACCTAGTTCTGAAGCGAGTGTGGAGGTCTTCTAACCACTGTTCCAATCTCCTGCGAGGGACTTGGGCAGTGAAGGACCGAAGTGATTCCTATAGGATTTGTGGGTGGGTGATAGGTCCTAAACCCCCTGCAAGACACTCTTCCTAGGTAACCAAGGGCTGTAGGAATTGCCACAGTAAAATTCCTAGATGGGTCAGACAAAATTGAAGACCTGGGACCAGAGAAAAGGGAGCAAATTAAAATTGGTTCAGTACTATATGATAGAATGGCCAAATCAGGATATCCAATAATTAATAAGGACCTAGAATCTGTGGAATCGGGACCTTTGAGTCCATCATGGTCAGCTCAGGCTTGTGGGCTGCATGCTTTATGTAGGGCCCTGGAACTATTAAAAGGGAAAAAGTGGGGCTATATTTACAGCACATTGAACTGAATGAACTCCCCATGCCTGAATCACCACCAGAATGCAGTGTTGTAAAAAAAAAAAAAAAAAATAAAAAGGAAATTTTTCCAAAGATGTTGCCATTAAACTAATAATATTAATTACTAAAATATAAATAATAAAAGGTACTAATCTCTTGCCATGAAATACTGTTACTGTTAAACTTTATGTTCTAGTATGGAGACCAAAAGGAATATAGTTAAGGCATAAGCATGTGACTTTCTGTTTCTTTAAGGTGGTGAGCTTTAATTCTGTTCATGCTGAGTCTCAGTGAGACATACTGGCATCCATGTGGACCCATTCATTTTAATGTTGTAAAATCATGGGTCAGATGGTTCAAAGCCTTAATGTAACTGTACTCAAGTAGGGGAAAGGTGAATTGGTATCATTTATTTTAAAAAGTCATATAGTGGATTTGTTTGTTTGTTTTTTTAAGTTTGTACTAATATAAAAATCACATGAGCACACTTGTAGAAAAGTAAAAATTATTTTTATGTAAACGCATTTACTCTATTTTTGAAAAAACAGAAGTATCAAATACTTGTTTAAATATTAAGTGGGTGTTTTGAGCCTGCAAAAATAATATTGGCTCTAAAACTCTGCTTTCATAAGTACCATTTACTATACGACTATATTTCTGATGTTTGCATAATCATAAAAGGACCTCAAAACTTGAATATACAGACTGAAATATAAGCTGATAGCCTTGAATACGTCAGTGTGCTATATAGTGGTCTTTGAGGACTATCATGATAACCTTTTTACATTACAAAGCTAACGTTTTAGTCCTAAATTTTCGGGACCCCTTAGTACAGAAAAAGCTTTATACAATTACTGATGTGAGTTTCTCTTAAAATGTATATTTTTGTGTCCAGTTGTATTATTTAAGTGTTCCTTTGTATCAATTTATGTATGCTTCTGTTGTGGTTTAACCCGGCCGGCAGCTAAATGTCACACAGCTGTTCACTCACCCTCCCTCCCTCTCTGGGATGAGGGAGAGAAACGAGAAAAACTGCAGCCTGTGGGTTGAGACAGAAACAGTTTATTGGGACAGAAAATAAAATAATAATAATGATGATGTGTACAGAGCGGGTGTTGCACGGTGCAGTTGCCTGCTACCTGCTGACCAATGCCCAGCCTGTCCCCAAGCAGCCGTCCCCCCCCCACCTCAGTAGCCACCCCTATATATTGTTCAGCATGACCCAGATGGTATGGAATACCCCTTTGGCCAGTTTGGGTCAGCTGTCCTGGGTCTGTCCCCTCCCAGCTCTTGCTGCACCCCCAGCGTGCTCGCTGGCAGGACAGAGCGAGAAGCTGAAAAGTCCTTGGGTTAGTGTAAGCATTGCTCTGCAGCAATTAAAACTTCAGTGTGTTATCAACATTAGTCTCATTCTAAATCCAAAACATAGCACCCTACCAGCTACTGGGAGGAAAATTAACTCTATCCTAACTAAAACCAGGACAGCTTTTAAAACAAAGAAGGGGGAGCAGTGGTGTGACCCCTAGGAAAAGATAGATAAAGTATGCTATGTTCTTAATTTTTTTAAATCGATGGACAGAGGAAGGTCCTTGCATCTGTCCGTGCAGGAGAAAAAGCAACAGACAGATGTAGGAGACAGATCTGGGAGAAACTCAGTTAAAGGAAGAGCACAAGTCATGGTAAAATAAATAAATAAAAATAATTTTAAAAAAATTACAGCACCAATTATTGGGAAGGGTCCTACATTCTAATAACTTGGGGGCTGAGGTTGTGCTTGTGTTTTAATAGAAGCCAGTCCTAAATGGGTGTCAGCACCATGAGTCCGTCCGGCCATCTCATCATCTGCCTTAACATGACCACAGCACCCTCCTCTGTGGTTTGTATTCCAGCTCAAACAAAAAACAACGTCTGGGAGGGTCCAGCTGGCATATGCAGGACCTACAAACAAGGACTCCAGGAGTTGGAGGGGCAACCAGAGCGG
>MU014079.1:58851-102294 GCA_011075105.1 Heteronetta atricapilla
CCCCCCCCCCCCCCCCCCCCCCCAACTGGGCAGCACTCAGCACGTGCCTGTCCCAGGGATGTGGTTACAAAGTTTGTTAAAGATAGAATTAGCGTGCCTGGTATTTTTTCTCTGTGTTTTAGTTTTTGTTAATCATGATTTCTCAATTTCTGTTAATCACACTTTTTTATGTTAAAGAAGGGGGAGATGTGGGAGTGTGGCCATGGGGGTCGATAAGCCCTATGGTTGGTGATAACATCAGGAATGTAAAGAATTTAGGAGTGATTCAGGAGACACCTTGCTATCTCAGGTTGCTTGTTTTCTGGCTGTTGGGGCATGGAACGGTGGTAAAAATGTTATTAGAACACTTAATACCTAGATATGGGATAATCCAGTACATTGATTCTGATCAGGGCACACACTTTACTTCTAAAATAATAAAATTATTATGTCAATCATTAGATGTTCAGTGAGAATACCAGACTCTGTGGCACCCACAAAGCTCGGGAAAAGTAGAAAGAATAAATCAAACAATAAAACAACAATTGGCTAAGTTAATGATCAAGACAGAAATGCCCTGGATGAAATGCTTACAATTGGCACTTTTAAACATTAGAACTAAACAACACAGTGAGACTGGATTATCACCATATGAAATGTTATATGGCATGCCTTATTCTCAAGAGATGCCCCTAAGGAACAATGTAGTTGAGGATTGTAGTATCCAGAAATATATAATTACCATTGGTAGAAGATTAAAAGAGCTAAGAGAAACTGGAATAATGGCTCAGACACCACCTTTAAGATCTGCAATTCACCAGTTAAAACCAGGAGATGGGATTCTACTAAAAACATGGGAAAAAGAAAACTCATCTCCCCTCTAGGAAGGACCCTTTCTTGCTTTATTAACAAGAAAACAGCTGGTATTTATTAACTGTTATCTATTAACAAGGAAACAGCTGTGAGAACTGCTGAAAAAGGATGGACACGTGTTACGAGTAAAAGGTCCAGTGGAAGAGTGGAAAGTAACATCGGAACCAGGAGAAACTAAACTATCAGATGGACTTGAAGAAGCTTTCATCAAAGAGTATAAGCTAAGTTGCTGTGGGTATTTTATTGTAATATTGTAATTACTCCTTTATTGTAATTACTCCAAATTTATTGTAATTGCTTCTGTAAAATTAGTAAACAGAGAAACTCTTGAATAGATACCTATTAAGGGAAGAGATTTATCAATAACAGTTCAGCATTATCCTCTGAAGGTAACAGTAAGCTATCTGCAATGTACACCCCTTTAAGATTAGGGAAGAGGGCAAGACTGGATAGGGAACTGGTGCTGCAGCTGGAAAGGTCTGCCAAGGGCTGCAACCCCTTCGGGCTGTGACCGCCGATCACCATGACCCTTACTGGACCTCTTCTAGTCCTACTTGGGGTGAGTTTCTTGGCCCAAGCTACGGCCAACAACTGCAGACAATGTATAGTAACTACTAGAAAAGGATGGTTGAGCTCCCAAACATTGGTGTATCATACTGTCTATGACTGTAAAGGCCAGAAAATAGGAAGCTGCATTTTTAACCTAACTCAGTATGCTCTATGCAGAGAAGGTGACGGGACTGTATGTATGATCCAAAAGAACTCCCTTATCAATATTGGGTGGAAATGAAGACAGATTCAAAAGTAGCCAAATTAATTGGAACAAGTGAAGTTGTAACCACCCTGAATACCTCAGTGTCGATAACCTTGGATGCCTGTGATATTATAAATGAAGACCCATATACTGATATATACTGATTGTGGAAGCCTGAGTTGGAGGAGATACAGTTAGCAGCCCAAGTACATTTGTCCTGGAAAGGGTGGAACAGTGGCTTCTACGTGTTACACTGACTGGATAAGAGATTATGTGTGGGACAGGAGTTATCATTACTGTGGGCCCTAATACTGGGATTGTGCTTGTTGGAGTACGGATCCTGGGGCTATAGGACCCCAATATATGTGCTTAATAGAATAATTAGGTTGCAAGCTGAAGTAGAAATAGTTGTGAATAAAACCGGAGATGCACTCAGATTAATTGCAAAAAATGCCAATATGAGAACTGCTTTGTATCAAAATTGCTTAGCTTTAGATTATTTGCTAGCACAAGAAGGAGAAGTCTGTGGAAAATTTAACCTTAGTAATTGCTGTTTAGAGATTGATGATGAAGGAAAAGCTGTGAATGAATTGTAAAAAGAAATTAAGAAAATTGGCTCACATCCCAGTACAAACTTGGAGGAGTATGGATTGGGATTTGTTTTCCTGGCTGCCTGGTGGACCATGGGTTAAAAGAATATTGTTTTTATTTTCATGTGGTATAATGATGTTATTGTTTATACCTTGTGTGATACCTTGTTTTACATTATTAATACACTGAATAATAAATAGTACCCAATTTGTAATGACTTTGATAGAGAAGAAAGGTGATGTATCAGTAATGATGCTTAAGAAATGGACTTCCCTCTCAGAACCAACAGATGAGATCCAGTTGTTACTAGCAAAGGTCGAAGACAAAACACGAATCAATACTATGAAAAAAGGAAGTGGGGAATTGTGAAATGTGTCCATTTGATTCGTGTTGTATATGAAACAATGCTAAGGCAGCATGATGAAATGTAACTTTCTATCTAAGAAAAACAGAGTGATTAGTGTGCATAATTCTTGTACCGTGCAAAATAAGAGTCTAGCAATTTGTGTAAATAGAGGGCTTGAAGGACAAACACTGAGACTCGAGTCTGGGAGATAAGAGGACCAAGGAGTTTTTTTTTGGAAACTACTGACTTCTGCATGAGATGCTGCCCAAGCTTCTGATGTTTGGCAAAAGGATCCACCAAATAAGGAGAAAGGGGGAGTTGAAGGACGACTGAAGGACAAAGCCTGGGAGGAAGACTACGAGCCTTCAGCACAAGAGACCCCCAGAAAGACCACCAGAGACTGATCCGCATGCGTCTGGAGAGTGTTTGGATTCTGGGAACTAATTATAATAACCCTGCCTTTTCTAGGAATAGTGATGAATATGGATTAGTCTAGGAGCATAAAAATCAGCCTCCTGATGTAACAGGTGTTCATCTTGGTGGAGCAGAGACTCCTGGTGCACCCAGCGCTGTTTGCTTGCCTCTATTTGCTTAATAAATTACAAACTTTAATTTTAATCCTATTTGGGACTCAAGCATTTATCACAAAATGATCCCTGGCAGTCATGGCTACAGTGTCTTGCCATGCACTGGGAACACAATAGGGGTTAAAGGAGGGCATCATTTCTTCACGTTTGACAAACAAACTTTAATAGCACAAATCACACTTCTAAAACCAGTCTCTCCCACATTCAGTGAGGATCAGTTGGTGATGAATTCAGTTTGGTTCAAATACCACACCCCAGGGGAGACCCTGCTGCCTTCGGGAGCTGTCAGCCCTGAGGCCTTGGGGACACCTCGAGGGAGCCCAATGCACAGAGCAAGCCATGCCATGGTTGAGTGCTGTGCTGCTGAGCTGGGCTGGGCTCCTGGGCCCAAAGGGAGCTCCTGGCAAGCAGGCAGCGCTGCAGAGAGAGAGCTCTGCCCAGGAGCAGCTCCTCTGCACAGTGCATCAGGGCTGGGGGCTCTGATCACAGGTGTCATGGGGAGAGGAGAGGAGAGAGGGGTTGGAGGCAGTGAGGAGCACAACAACAGAGGGCAGCGTGTGGCAGGACAGATCTGCAGACTCTTGACACCGTGAGTCTCTGGCAGCAGCTCAAAGCAGATGGGGTTGCCAAAGTGGTCTTTTACAGCTGGTACATCTGATGCCTAATAGCATCTGACAGGATGGGTCTCTTTGTTTTTCCAGAGAAGAGTAGAAAATGCTGTAGAGAATGTCATTTATGAAGGAGCATTTCAACAGAAAGACTGAGGCTTGTTTTATCTGCAGGGGAAGGTTTTTTTTGGAATCTGTGGTTTCAGATTTCTGCTGCAAAGGTTTTATTGGTTCATGGTAATAGGTTGTCAGGATTGTACAGGAGACTGAGTCTACTAGAGCATTGCACTGAGAGATCAATATGTCAGCTAAGAACTTCATAAAGTCCCTTCAGCCACCTCAGTTTAAAGACTGCACCAACATCATGTTGTGATCTCAGGTTTTAACTGAGCTGACACAGAACCAGCTCCCAGCAGGGACATGGGCAGGCAGTGAGGGGGAGCTGCTGCCACAAATGCTGTGCAAGGGAGGACTCAGGCACCTCCCTGCCATCATCCCCTGCAGGGCAGGTGCCTTCTCTGGGACACCCCCTGCTCTCCTCTCCCACCAGAATAGCCTCTGCCCTCAAGCCCTCGGTGTCCCCAGCAGGAGCTGCCTCCTCTGCAGGCAGAGCTGCAGCAGAGGAGGGTCTGCTGAGTGTCTGTCTGTCCCTCCCTGGCCTTGCCTCCCCTGGCAGCAGCACAGTGCCGTTCCTCCTGGCTTCTCCACCTGGCCGTGCTGCTGCTACTCTTGTTTCCAGGCTGGCTGGGGGTGGGCATTTCAGATACACATGGAGTGAGCCCTTGGTGTGCTTGGCTGGAAGGGGAGTACGGGGACAGGGTGAGGGGTTTGGAGATGTGCACTTTAAGCCTGTATTCTTCTGCTCTCAGCAGTGTTCAGGTTCTTCTCAGGTGAACCTCTGAGTGCAGCTGTCCTACAGCTCAAAGAGATGTCAGCACAGGTCAACACAAAGCAGGGATTGGATCCACAGTATTTCACTGGGAATGCAGGAGAATTTCACAGGATTTCTGCCATAGAGACTCCCCTCAGGAGTGGTTGATGAGCTAGAAAAAAGACACAATTATAAATCCACCTAGGTTCTTTACCTGTTACTGTAGAACAGGACTCAGTCCTGAATTACCCACAGCAGAATATCCTGCACCAAGGGAACACCTCAGGTAGCATCAATACAAACACAAGAAAGGTATCTGCCAAATGTCTGCATGCAATTGGCAAGCACATAGGCGGTTTATATGAGAAATGGAAATGTTTTTTCTCAGATAACTCTGGTATCTTATCCCTGTATTTCTGTTCGTTGCGCAGGACCCCATGCCTGGAACCAACAAATGCCCAACATCAGCTCTGTGAGCGAGTTCCTCCTGCTGCCATTCGCAGACACGCGGGAGCTGCAGCTCCTGCACTTCGGGCTCTTCCTGGGCATCTACCTGGCTGCCCTCCTGGGCAACGGCCTCATCCTCACCGCTGTAGCCTGTGACCACCGCCTCCACACCCCCATGTACTTCTTCCTCCTCAACCTCGCCCTCCTCGACCTGGGATCCATCTCCACCTCTGCACCCAAAGCCATGGCCAATTCCCTGTGGGACAACAGGGCCATCTCCTATCAAGGATGTGCTGCACAGGTTTTTTTTTTAGTCTTCTTCTTTGGTTCAGAATATTCTCTTCTCATCACCATGGCCTACGACCGCTACGTTGCCATCTGCAAGCCCCTGCACTACGGGAGCCTCCTGGGCAGTAGAGCTTGTGCCAAGATGGCAGCAGCTGCCTGGGGCAGTGGCTTTCTCTATGCGGTCCTGCACACTGCCAGTACATTTTCCCTTCCCCTCTGCCAAGGCAATGCTGTGGACCAGTTTTTCTGTGAAATCCCCCAGATCCTCAAGCTCTCCTGCTCAGGTGCCTACATCAGGGAAGGTCGGCTTATCATGTTTAGTGCCTGTTTAACCACTGTATGCTTTGTTTTCATTGTGGTGTCCTATGTGCAGATCTTCAGGGTGGTACTCAGGATGCCCTCTGACCAGGGATGGCATAAAGCCTTTTCCACATGCCTCCCTCACCTGGCTGTGGTCTCCCTGTTTGTCAGCACTGTCATGTTTGCCCATCTTAAGCCGCCCTTGATTTCTTCCCCATCCCTTGACCTGGTGGTGGCAGTTCTGTACTCATTGGCACCTCCAGCACTGAACCCCCTCATCTACAGCATGAGGAACCAGGAGCTCAAGGATGCTTTGAGGAAACTGATGCATTGATGTCTTTCAAAATCAGAAAATTGCCCTTCATCTTCCACATATGACTGATAATGTAATGCAGTTCTGGCACAAGGTTTATTTTTCTGGTTTTTGGACTTTTTTAATAGTCTGCAGAGCAGCAGCACCAGCTCAGGGATGTGTGTAATGGGGGTTGCATGGGGAAGGGGTTCCACAGTGGCTGTCCAGGCCACATGGGAATTACTCCCTGGGACATGGGATATCCCAGAAAAGCATGGCCCCCTGTGTGTGCAGGGGAGATATGGGAAGGGAAACCCTTTGCTACTGCTGCCAGCAGGCCCATAATATGCACGTAGAGATGAACATGTGTGAGCACAAAGGCTATTGTAGCTATTCCTACAAGTCTCATGAAGGCCAGTGGGGCAGATAGTGTCACAAGGCCAACTAATGTCCCTGAAGGCAGCTCTGGGATGTGCTTCCTTGAATGTCCCTATGCCCATTCCTCATGCGTTGGGGTATCTCAGAGGAGGGCAGAGCAGGTTGAGGCACCACATGGCTGAGGTGCCTCCCAGCCTCTGGCAGTGGCTGCAGGAGCCAGAGGGACACTGCAAGTGCTGCAGTGCACTGCCCATGGTGTGCAAGGCAGGGACTTGTGTCTCTGAACAGCCCCATGTGTATGAGGAGCATGGAAGGCCAGCTCAGACATAGGCACAGAGCCCTGACACTGCAATGTGTGACTCCAGAAACAACCCCTGTTGTCCCTGTGAGATTTCTGTCATGCCTCTTGCACAGGTTTATTGCAGATGCCCCTCTCTGCTATGTCACTACACCATGACTTTCTGGACTGGGCTGTCAAAGGTTTGGATCAGAGAGGAGAAATGCAATTTTCACCTCTGCTCCGGTAGGCATGATGGGGAAAGTCCTGCCACAGCCGTCTTCAGGTTCATGGAGGAAAACAAAGAAATAGCTGAAGCAGTAGGGAAGGGGAAAGAAGGAAATGTGGTGAACCTGGACTTTATCAAGGCCTTTGCCATGGTCTCCTGGAGTCTCCCTTTAGTCAGACTAGTGATATTTGGACTGAAGAAGGGGATGATGATGTGTGTATGTGGGGGACGGGGGGGATGTGGCTGGACATTAGTGATACAAAGTCCTCCTGCCAGCCAGTTATCAGCAGCATCCCTCAGTGATGGTCACTTAGGCCAACACCATTAACCCTTTTTCTTATGTCCCTTTATGTTAGCATGGAGTGCATTTTCGGCTCATTTGTGGATGATGCTAACTAGGTTGAGTCCTTGAGAAATTTCACCTTGCGCAGAGTACAACAATGGGCCTCTGCAGGGCAAGTTAACTCCATCCCAAACAGATCCAGTACAAGCAGACACCTGGTTGCCATGCCAACTGTGAGATGCCCTCTGCCTACATACCCAGTAGGACCCTTACAGGAAGAAGGCCTGGCTGTAGGTTGTCATGTTCCTTCTTGGATGTAAGGAACTGGACAGGCTTGAGAGGTTGCTTGTGGGAACCTCATGAAGTTCAACAAGGACAAGTGCCAGATCATAGAATCATTAAGGTTGGGAAAGGCCTTCAAGATCATCTGGTCAAACCACCATCTGGTCCAGCATCTGGGTCAGGGCAATCCCAAGCACAAATACAGGCTGGGTGGAGAATGGATGAGGTGATTCTCCCCCTCTTCTCTGCTCTCCTGAGACCCCACCTGGAGCACTGCGTTCAGCTCTGGGGCTCCCAATATAAGAATGATATGAAGCAGTTAGAATGAGTCCAGATATGAGTCCATTCACAAGAATGATCGAGGGGTTGGAGCACCTCTCCTATTAAAACAGGCTGAGGGAGTTGGGGTTTTTCAACCTGGAGAAGAGAAGGCTCTGAGAAAACCTTATAGCATCCATCCAGTACTTAATGGGGGCCAACAGAAAAGCTGGGGAGAGATTTTTTCTCAGGGTGTGCAGTGATAGGACAAGGGGAATGGTTTTAAACTTAAAGAGGGTAGATTTAGCGTAGATAGTCAAATGAAATTCTTGACTTGGAGGTGAGGCACTGGAACTGGTGCTGTGGGTCCAAAGGTCACCCAGAGTGAGTTTGGATCAGCCCATGCCCTTGTGTTTGAAGGAACAGCTGGCGAGAGTGGAGAGGCATCAGTGAAATCATGGGAATACCAGAGTGCGAGCAATGTGGGGAAGAGAAGTGGCTATCTGCAGCCTTCAGAGAAGTGTGGGACAGTATAGGAAAGCCTGCAGAGGAGAAGGCAGAGGGCTCTGACAAGAATGGAAGGCCGCAGTAGCACTGACATCTTTGTTCCCTTGGCCATGGCTTATGAGGACATGTTATACTCACGGCATTGGGACCATGTATTCTCCTTTCAACCCTGTGCAAATGATGGGAGGTGTCATACCATTGTACTTCACATGGTATTGTGGGCATCGCCCCCTACCTCACAGACTACAGGAAGAGCTCTGAGTGAGACATGGGGATGCAGGATCTCCCCTCCAGTGGCTGGGGTCAGGTTTTGGCCCTTCACCAAAACAAAACGAGATTTTCTCAGCACAGTGCCATTGATTATCTGTAATCATGGCCTCCCATTATCTGCCCTAACAATTCCCACAGAAGGTTTTGTTAGTAATAGAATAGAATAGAAAACAGAGTATAGAGTACAGAGTACTCTAATACTACAGAATAGAGGAGCCAACAAAGTTGAGACAGATACTCCGATACAATGAAAGCCATCAGAAAGCTGACCCCAGTTAGGTGGGGAGGTCAGGAGTAGCCTGGCCAGCAGAAATGTCAGATTTGGGGGAGGGAAGAGGAAGGGAAGAGGAGCTTGGAAGCTTACATTTGTAGAGGTAAGAGGGTTCATGTAATGTTGACACTGCTTTAACACCGACTTCAGTCATGTGTGGCCCTTACACTATTTTCAATAGTAACAATAATCCCTCAACCTAAACATTAGTCCAACACCCTATCAGGAATTGTAATGCAGAATTCAAAGTATCCCTTGAAGCAAAATTCAGCCCATAGCCCCTTTCCCTTACCTTTACTCTCTTGGTCACCCTAATCCCTGCCCTTAAGGCTAAACTTAAAATGCTCTATTTAACCCTAGACTTCTTGCAAGACCTAAGCAAAACCCTAAACCATAATGCTTGCAAATACCCTAACCAGAGACCTGACACCACAAGCAGAACACCAAACCCTCCAACTAAAACTTTGCTTAATCTCTAACCCAGAAAGTTGAGCCACAGTCCCTAGAGGACTAGAGACATGTCACCTCGGCCTCAGGATCTCCTGCCCCAGCAGGAGGAATGTGACTGCAGAAGTGACTGTGAGGTCACTTCTGTCTCTGCAGTTGATAAGACAGCAGCAGGTACATATATTTAACTACTGTATTGGACTTCCAGAGGGCTGACTTTGAGCTGTTCAGGACTCTGGTTGGTAGAGTCCCTTGGGAGGCGGTTCTGAAGGGCAAAGGAGTCCAGGAAGGCTGGGCGCTCTTCAAGAAGGAAATCTGAATGGCGTAGGAGCAGTCTATCCCCACGTGCCCAAAGATGAGCCAACGTGGACGAAGACCAGCCTGGCTCAACAGAGAGTTGCAGCTTGAGCTTAGGAGAAAAAAGAGGGTTTATAATCTTTGGAAAAAAAGGCGGGCCACTGAGGAGGACTATAAGGATGTTGCGAGGCTGTGCAAGGACAAAATTAGAAAGGCCAAAGCTCATCTGGAGCTCAATCTGGCTACTGCTGTTAAAGACAACAAAAAATCTTTTTACAAATACATCAATGCAAAACGGAGGACTAAGGAAAATCTCCATCCTTTACTGGATGTAGAGGGAAACCTTGTTACAAAAGATGAGGAAAAGGCTGAGGTGCTTAATGCCTTCTTTGCCTCAGTCTTTAGTGGCAATACCGGTTGTTCTCTGGATACCCAGTACCCTGAGCTGGTGGAAGGGGATGGAGAGCAGAATGTGTGGCCCTCACTATCCACGAGGAAATGGTTGGTGACCTCCTACAGCACTTGGATGTGCGCAAGTCGATGGGGCTGGATGGGATCCACCCGAGGGTACTGAGTGAACTGGCGGAGAAGCTGGCCAAGCCGCTTTCCATCATTTATCAGCAGTCCTGGCTATCGGGGGAGGTCCCAGTTGACTAGCGGCTAGCAAACGTGACGCCCATCTACAAGAAAGGCCGGAGGACAGGCCTGGGGAACTATAGGCCTGTCAGTTTGACCTCAGCGCCAGGGAAGCTCATGGAGCAGATTATGTTGAGAATCATCACACAGCACTTGCAGGGCAAGCAGGCAATCAGGCCCAGTAAGCATGGGTTTATGAAGGGCAGGTCCTGCTTGACGAACCTGATCTCCTTCTATGACAAAGTGACGCGCTTGGTGGATGAGGGTAAGGCTGTGGATGTGGTCTACCTTGACTTCAGCAAGGCTTTTGACACCATTTCCCACAGCATTCTCCTCAAGAAGCGGGCTGCTCTTGGCCTGGACTGGCATACGCATCGTTGGGTCAGAAACTGGCTGGATAGCTGGGCCCAAAGAGTCATGGTGAATGGAATCAAATCCAGTTGGAGGCCAGTCACTAGTGGCATTCCCCAGGGCTTGGTGCTGGGGCCAGTCTTCTTTCATATCTTCATCGATGATCTGGATGAGGGCATTGAGTGCACCCTCAGTAAGTTTGCAGTTGACACCAAGTTAGGTGCATGTGTCGATCTGCTCGAGGGTAGGAAGGCTCTGCAGGAGGATCTGGATAGGCTGGACCGATGGGCTGAGGTCAACTGCATGAAGTTCAACAAGGCCAACGGCCGGGACCTGCACCTGGGGCACAACAACCCCAAGCAGAGCTACAGACTGGGAGATGAGTGATTGAAAAGCTGCCAGGCGGAGAAGGACCTGGGAGTATTGGTTGATAGTTGGTTGAATATGAGCCAGCAGTGTGCTCAGGTGGCCAAGAAGGTCAACAGCATCCTGGCTTGTATAAGAAGCAGTGTAGCCAGCACAGCTAGGGAAGTGATCGTCCCCCTGTACTCAGCTCTGGTGAGGCCGCACCTCGAGTACTGTGTTCAGTTTTGGGCCCCTCGCTACAAGAAGGACATCGAGGTGCTTGAGCGAGTCCAGGGAAGGGCAACGAAGCTGGTGAGGGGTCTGGAGAACAAGTCCTATGAGGAGCGGCTGAGGGAGCTTGGCTTATTCAGCCTGGAGAAAAGGAGGCTCAGGGGCAACCTTATTGCACTCTACAGGTACTTAAAGGAGGCTGTAGCAAGGTGGGGGTTGGTCTGTTCTCCCACGTGCCTGGTGACAGGATGAGGGGGAATGGGCTAAAGTTACGCCAGGGGAATTTTAGGTTGGATGTTAGGAAGAAGTTCTTTACCGAAAGGGTTGTTTGGAATGGGCTGCCCAGGGAAGTGGTGGAGTCACCATCCCTGGAGGTCTTTAAAAGACGTTTAGATGTAGAGCTTAGTGATATGGTTTAGTGGAGGACTGTTAGTGTTAGGTCAGAGGTTGGACTCAATGATCTTGAGGTCTCTTCCAACCCAGAAGTTCTGTGATTCTGTGATATCACAGAAAAGGACTGTGAGGTCATTTCTGTCTGTAGGTCGCAGGTCACCCTTGACTTCTACCTGGGATCTGTACTTTTCAGCTGTCATCTGTCAGTGGCCCTGGTAGGCCAGCAGAAGGCACCTGGTTGGCATGCTGACTGTGGGATCTCCTCTGCCTACATAACCAGGAGGACCCAGACAGAAAGAAGGCCCAGATATGGGTTCTTATTTCCCTTCTGCTTGAGTACATGAATGAACAGCAGGAGGCACACGGCTTGGGTATGTCTAGCCAAGAAGATGCAAGGCCAGCAACAGGACCATAAATTGGAAGATGTTGGTGAGGTGCCTTCTGTCTGGTTGGCTGACAGGCCTCAAGAAGGCTGATGGGCTGGGTTGCCTACTTAGGAGTCGTTTCCACCCTGATGGTGCTCTCTTTGGTAGTAGGAAAGAGCAGGAGAGAAAAAAACTGCCACAAAGTGTACTTTGGAAGGTTGGCACTAGCCACAAGGAGGAATAAATGTCCCCCACAGGATATGCTGTGGTGCCAGAGGTCACCTAAAGAGTGTCTGTGACTAGATCATCATTTTGTGTTTCAAGGAACACAAAATGAGGGTTAATGAGACATTGGTGAAATGATGGAAAGTCCAGGATGAGAGCAACGCTGTGAACAGAGATGGGTGTCTGCAGACTTCAAGGAAATAAGTCAAAGTGTGGGACAGCATAGGAAATCCTGCAGAGGAAAAGGCAGAGGGTGCTGGCAAGAATGAAAGACCCCAACACCTCTGAGGATTTGTCCCCTTGGCTAGAGCTTATGAGGAGATGAGATATACTCATTGCTATGGGGCCTCATTGCTTCCTTGCATCACTGTGCAGAGGCTGGGAGGTGTTATACCACTGTTCTTCTCATGGCCTCACACTGCCCACCCCATCCCACAGATCCCCAGGAAGAGCCCTGAGCCCGACATGGGGGTGCAGGATCTATCTCTCTTCCAAGTAACTTGGGTAAGGCCTTGGCCCTTCCGCTTCACCTATACCTAATAAGACTTTTCTCAGCACACTGCCTTTGTCTGTCTGTAATAATGGCCTCCAGTTATCAGCCCTAACGGGTCCCCTGGTAGTCTTTGTTACTTAGGGCCCTCAGTGGAGCCTATTAATACTCCAAATCACTTTAAAAAAAAAAAAAAAAAAAAAAAAAAAATCTGACTTTACTTTCTCAAGTGGCTGCATCATTCACCTCTCAATACCCAATTCATGGCCTCAGCACCAAAATCCTCCATGGGATTCATTAAAATGCAGCAACTCCTAAGGAGCCATATCTCTCCTATAGTTCTCATCAAGTCTTCAAGACTTGTTCAGCTACCTGGAGAATTTTCATGGTGTAGTTAAGGAGGGTTTCAAACAACATTTAATAAAAGTATTTTCTCATTTTAAAGGCTGAATTTTGCTGTGTTCCTCAGGACCCCAGCCCTGACATTTCTCTCGTTGGCCACCTGGCACTTGCATCATTTTTCCTTACACCACACTTCTGCACTGAAGTCTGCAGCTGGATGTTACAACTCCTTTGCACTAGCTCCCTCCTCCTTTCCTTAGTGACCTGGCTGTATACAGGTGCAGAAGTGTTTTTCCTATTTCAAAACAAAGAATAGGAACACATGCTGTAATTTTCCAAAAGACAAGGAAAGCTCCTCATCTTGTATGCTTCCTGTGAGGTTTACCTTCCCAAAAGGATGAAAGTACAAGAAGAATTTTATACTGATGGATAGGAAATTTTGAATAATAATGTTAGTATGAATCCATATTGCATTAATTCAATGATAAATGGAAAGGGCCTGAAAAGGAAACAATTAGACAGACTGCTGACAGATGGTCAAGCTTGAATTTCGTGAATCTCAAAGCAGCAACTGGGTTGGTGAGAGGGATCTGAATGGTGAAAAAGTAAGGAAAGGACAAACCAGGAGAACAATGGGAAGTGCATAGGTCCAGAGAGGCAGCTGGAAGTGGACATTGAACAGGGTCTGTTTAATCAAAACTTGTGGATGTACCTGGAAGATGAGGGAGAATACCATGAAAGAAAAAGCAATGACAGAGCAAATAGAGATGAACTTCAGAATTACTTTTTCTGTGATAAGAATAGATTCCAAAAATTCACGTTTTTTGTGATAGAAATTACACTGTGTGACATTATACAGAAGGGACTGGATCATCTGAGGAAATTAATAGATGTTTCATTACTAAAGTACTGAAGAAAATACTGGGTATTGAGGCACAGATTTCCTGTTTGACCATAAGCAACCAGTGCCACCTTGAGAGGCCCCTGTGCATCTAAAGTAATTCCCTAGTCTCCAGCTACATGCAGGAGACCAAAGCCCTTTGGGGGAATCAGGTGGAGCCAGGTGGAGTTCCCAGGGCACATCCACTGCCATCATTTATCTTTATCCCTGCAACTGCAGCTCAACTATCACAAGACCCTTCAGAGAAAAATTCCTACTTCACTGGCTTCCTGGGAATTCCCTAAAATTGAAATGGCCACTGGGAACCCGAGATACACATCCTTGTTCCTAGTAGACACCTGAACATCCATTTACCTTCCTGGGTCATCAGTGGTAAACTCAGGCTGAGAGAATCAAGAGCAGGACAGTTCAAATGGCTGAGGCAGAACCTTAAAGATGTCATGTTGTGGTGGTTTAACCTGGCCGGCAGGTGAACACCACACAGCCGTTCACTCACCCTCCCCCCTCCCTCTCTGGGATGGGGGAGAGAAACGGGAAAGTAAAGCCTGTGGGTTGAGATAAAGACAGTTTATTAAGATATATAATAATAATAATAATAATATGTACAAACAAGTGATGCACAATGCAATTGCTCACTACCCGCTGACCGATGCCCAGCCCAACCCTGAGCAGCCGGCCCCCCACCCTGGCTAGCCACCCCTATAAATTGTTCAGCATGACGTCAGATGGTATGGAATACCCCTTTGGCCAGTTTGGTCAGCTCTCCTGGGTCTGTCCCCTCCCAGCTCTTGCTGCCCCCCCAGCCTGCCCGCTGGCAGGACAGAGCGAGGAGCTGAAAAGTCCTTGGCTTAGTGTAAGCGTTGCTCTGCAGCAATTAAAACATCAGCATGTTATCAGCACTCATCTCATCCTAATCCAAAACATAGCACCCTACCAGCTACTAGGAGGAAAAATAACTCTGTCCTAACTGAAACCAGGACACATGTCCACCCCTGATTATGTCACCCCATGAAGAAGGGGAGAAGAAGCTGACAGTCAATTGATGTATTTGGGCATGGAATGTGGGGTCCAGCAAAGACAAGAAATCAAGGCAGTGTGTTGGGGGAGGCCAGGAGAAGCACCCCAAGGGGTGCTGCTGCTTCTAAGGACGTGTTTGTGCCAGCAGCCTGAGTGGGCAGCAGCTGTACGCAGGCAAGGGGATGCCAAGAAGCATGGTTCTTACATGCACTACAGGAACTTTATCCCCTTCTGCTGTACGTAGCAGGTTTGATTGGGCTGGTCTAGCTCAGTTGGCAAATCCCCTAGTATTGACTAACCAGGTGGGCCTTTGCCAAATGTGTATCCCAATTTCTGAATGTCCCAGCACCCACTGCTTTCAGTGTAGTCTTTAACAGTCCACTGTATCGCTCAACTTTACCGGAGGCTGGTGCATGATAGGGGATGTGATACACCCACTCAATACCATGTTCTTTGGCCCAAGAGTCTATAAGGTTGTTTTGGAAAAGAGTCCCATTGTCTGACTCAATTCTTTCTGGGGTGCCATGTCGCCATAGGACTTGCTTTTCAATATAGTGTTTCGGGTGGTGGCATGGGGCACAGGATATGTTTCCAGCCATCCGGTGGTTGATTCCACCATTGTAAGTATGTGGTGCTTGCTGTTGTGGGTTTGAGGGAGTGTGATGTAATCAATCTGCCAGGCCTCTCCATATTTATATTTCAGACATCATCCTCCATACCAAAGAGGCTTTGACCATTTGGCTTGCTTGATTGCAGCACATGTTTCACAGTCATGAATAACCTGTGCTATAGTGTCCATGGTCAGGTCCACCCCTCGATCACAAGCCCATCTGTATGTTGCATCTCTGCTTTGATGGCCTGAGGTGTCATGGGCCCATCGGGCTATAAATAATTCACCCTTATGTTGCCAGTCCAGGTCCACCTGAGCCACTTCAATCTTAGCAGCCTGATCCACCTGCTGGTTGTTTTGATGTTCTTCAGTAGCCTGATTCTTGGGCACATGAGCACCTGGGTGGCGTACCTTTACAAACAGGTTCTCTGTTCGGGCAGCAATATCTTGCCACAATGCAGCAGCCCAGATGGGTTTGCCCCTGCACTGCCAGTTGTTCTGTTTCCATTGCTGTAACCACCCCCAGAGGGCATTTGCTACCATCCACAAATCAGTGTATAGGTAGAGAACTGGCCATTTTTCTCGTTCAGCAATATCTAAAGCCAGCTGGATGGCTTTCACTTCTGCAAATTGACTTGATTCACCTTCTCCCTCAGCAGCTTCTGCAACTCGTCATGTAGGACTCCTATGGATCTCTCGTGCAGGTCCTTTAACTTTATTTTGTTTTATGGCAAAACCAGCCTTCAGAAGGATTTGGATTATTTTCTTCCCTTTCTCAAAAACTTCCTCTGCTGTGCCACCCCACACAATGATGTCATCGATGTACTGCAGATATTCAGGAGCTTCCCCCTGCTCCAGCGCAGACTGGATTAATCCATGGCAAATGGTAGGGCTATGTTTCCATCCCTGGGGCAGCCGATTCCACGTATATTGGACTCCCCTCCAAGCAAAGGCAAACTGTGGTCTGCACTCTGCTGCTAGAGGGATGGAGAAAAATGCATTAGCAATATCAATTGTGGCGTACCACTTGGCTGCCTTTGATTCCAGTTCATACTGGAGTTCTAGCATGTCCGGCACTGCAGCGCTCAGTGGGGGTGTGACTTCTTTCAGGCCATGATAGTCCACCGTTAGTCTCCACTCACCATTAGATTTTCGCACTGGCCATATGGGACTATTAAAAGGTGAATGAGTCTTACTGATCACTCCTTGGTTCTCCAGTTGACGAATTAACTCATGGATGGGAATCAGGGAGTCTCGGTTGGTGCGATATTGCCGCCGGTGCACAGTTGTAGTAGCGATTGGCACTTGTTGTTCTTCAACCCTCAGCAACCCCACAACAAAAGGGTCCTCCGAGAGACCAGGCAAGGTAGACAACTGTTTAATACCCTCTGTCCCTAAGGCAGCTATGCCAAAAGCCCAGAGGAACCCTTTGGGGTCCTTGAAATATCCTCTTCTAAGATAGTCTATGCCAAGGATGCACGGAGCATCTGGGCCAGTCACAATACAGTGTTTTTGCCACTCATTCCCAGTTAGACTCACTTCAGCCTCCAATACAGTCAACTGCTGGGATCCCCCCGTCACTCCATGAATACTGATGGGCTCTGGTCCTTTATAGCTTGATGGCATTAGAGTACATTGTGCACCGGTATCTACTAAAGCTTTATACTTCTGTGCATCTGACGTGCCAGGCCATCAAATCCACACAGTCCAATAAACTCGATTGCCCCTTTCCCCCACCTGGCTGGAGGCAGGGCCCCTCTAATCCTGGTCAGAATCTTCATTCCTGTGTTTAAAGGACTGCCTGCTGGAAGCTGGAGCAGCAAACTTTTCAGAGAACCCCTTTTTCCCACTTGTTTTCTTTTTCAACTAATGTACCCATGCCTCTAGGGTCGCAGTGGATTTTCCATCCCATTTTCTCATGTCCTCTCCATGGTCACGTAGGTCAAACCACAGGATAGCATGAGGTGTGTATCCACCATATTGTCTTCCTTGCACAGATGAGTGCTTACCCCTAATAGCTGAGACACTGGTTTGTTCAGGTGGGGAGGAAAATAATCTCTCTTCAAGTTGCTGGACCTTTTCAGAAAGTTTCTCCAAAGTATTCTCTTTTAGTTGGTGGACACTTTCAGAAAGTTTCTCCACAGCCGAGATGCAGGCCTGTAGGGAAGAGGAGAGACTTTCTTCGTACTGCTGGAGTTGTTTAACCACATCACCCACAGAGGGTTCCTCATCCTCATTCCAGGCCATTATTGCCAATGAGCTGGCATATGATGATTGTGCACTCTGTACAAACGTCCGCCACATGGGTCGTGTACACTTGACTTCATCTGGATCTGTGGGTATTTGTCCATTGTCTGGGTTCTCATAAATTAACTCCTGTATGGCTAATTCCCTCAGGTACTGGATTCCCTTCTCCATAGTGGTCCACTTGCCTGGCAGACATACAAGTTCTTCTTTGTAGGGATACCTTTCCCTTTCAGCGTACAGGAGATGCCTCCAGAGGCTGTAAGATCGTACTCCATCTCCAATTGCTTTGTCAATGCCTGCATCTCTAGCAAGGCATACCAGCTGACTGGCTTCCCTGCCCTCTAAATCCACATAATTGGCTCTGATATCCCAGCACTGGAGCAACCAGGTGACAAGCTGCTCACATATGCAGTGACCAAAATCTTTTCGCATATCTCGTAGCTCATGCTGGTATAGGTTTTGAGTAACTACTGTTGTTTTTTTAGCATCCCCAGCTTCATCGTCCTGCATCCCTGATGGCCCAGCCTCATCTTCTCCATACCTAGACTCTCTGCGTTCTAAATGACCTGAGTCTCTATACCATTTTTTCACCTTGTCTACAGGGGCAACTTGTACTGCTACAGCTCGTTTCTCTGACTCAGCCACAGAGTCTGCCACAGGGGTTGGAATACACTCTGCAGGGCCAACTTGCACTGCTACAGTTCGTTTCTCTGGCCCAGCCACAGGAGCTGGAACGGCTGCAGGAGCTGGAGCTGGAGTGGCTGCAGGAGCTGGAGCTGAAGTGGCTGCAGGAGCAGGAGCTGGAGTGGCTGCAGGGGCTGGAGGTGGAGTGGCTGCAGGGGCTGGAGTGGCTGCAGGAGCTGGAGCTGGAGCTGCTGCAGGAGCTGGAGTGGCTGCAGGAGCAGGAGCTGGAGTAGCTGCAGGAGCTGGAGTGGCTGCAGGAGCAGGAACTGGAGTGGCTGCCGGAACTGGAGCGGCTGCAGGAGCAGGAGCTGGAGCGGCTTCAGGAGCTGGAGTGGCTGCAGGGGCTGGAGTGGCTGCAGGAGCAGGAACTGGAGCGGCTGCCGGAACTGGAGCGGCTGCCGGAACTGGAGCGGCTGCAGGGGCTGGAGCAGCTGCAGGGGCTGGAGCTCCAGCAGAGATCTGCCTCAGGACAGATCTCTAGATGAGATTCCTAAGTAGTTGTTTAACCTTAAACAAAAC
Source organism: Heteronetta atricapilla (assembly GCA_011075105.1). Lineage (NCBI taxonomy): Eukaryota > Metazoa > Chordata > Aves > Anseriformes > Anatidae > Heteronetta > Heteronetta atricapilla. The sequence continues at coordinate 77,643 of MU014079.1, forward strand.
CTGAAGCGCATTCAAGAGACATAGCAACAACAACATGCTGGTCTGTGTATCCCAAGGATATTCAAAATCTTGGAGAGTTATCGTAACTAGCTCAGGGGATAAGAGGGTGCTGAAGGAGTAAGGGAGAGTGAACAAGTAGGGAAAAATATATTCCCCTGTCCCCTCCAGACTGGCTCCCTGATGAAAAAAGGCAGTAGGTGTAATTGTTAATGGTTTCCGAGATATAGTTTCCAAAGTACAGAGTCGACAACAGTGTTGAGCACAAATACCAAGTTAGAGTCATGACCAGATATTTCATCATATCATAAGCTATTGTTACACCACACAGTACCATAATGATCTTAAACCAGGGCCTGGAAAGGATAAATAGCCTGTGCACAGGTGAAGGGATGCCAAGAAGCACATGCCAAGAGTGCTCCTGCCAGCAGAGACAAGACTGGGGCCGAGGGCAAGGGGAAAGGCAGGTCCAGGGCAGGGGGCTGCAAGGGCCATGCTGAGCTCCCTGTCCCTGCAGCAGCCGCACTGGCCCTCAGCAGATGTGCTGGCCGGCACTCACTGGGAGGTACTGGCGTGCATCAGAGAGCAGCAAGGAGGGTGCTGGAGAGGGCCGGGGAGAGGCAGGTGGCAGAGCCCCATGCAGGGGCTGGCTGTGGTCCCCTGTGCTGCAGCCACCACATGGAGCATGGCAGGAGGAGTGCACACAGGGCTCGTGGCCACCTTGCTGCGGATGACCCCTGAGTTGGGGGACAAAGCTTTACTTGCTCTGCAGGCCCAGCATCTCCTGCTTCATTGCCCACCCCGTGGATTTGCCCTCTCCCTGCACACCATGGGGCAGAGCCTGGCCCTGGGCTCTTCCTGCTGTCCCCTGTGGGTGCTGGCAGGCTGTGGTGAGGTGAGGTGCCCCTCAGCCTTCCCTCCTGTGCTGCCAGGGCACACGGCTACATTCTTCCCAACTCACTCCCCACCAAGAACTTCTGACAGGGCTGCTTCCCAAGTTGAGCCTTTATCAGGGTTAGTCCCCTGCAGGGGAAGATAGCCCGTGTCCTGGTGGCTTTTCATGGCCTTCCTGTCAACACATGCTCTTCTCATCCATTAACTCTTTTCCTGAATTCAGAGGCCTAGGAGACTAGTCTACTGCAGAAAAAACATCGAGTCCCTCAGCCACATCTCTGCTTTTCATCCACATTGCAGGTGGGCTCTTCATCCCACAAGTACAGCTGTACCTGAAGAGAATTTATGAGAAACAAGAGCCACAGAAAATGACTACCTGCTGTTTCCTTTATTTGGTTAAGTACCAAGAGATTATTAGCACCTGTACATGAGGTTTTGGGGTTTAAAAACAACAACAACAACAACAAAGAGATTAATAAAAATATTTTTATTGGAATAATATTGCAAAGAATGAAAGGCAATTTTGAAATACATGAACAAAGGTGTTTCATCCTTGCCCAAGTATATGTGAGGAAGATATGCAGGTACCTCATTGATGGGGAAATACTGTATATTAGAATAACATCCTCAGTGCCTCATTTAGTTCCTTGTTCATGCTGTAGATGAGGGTTTCACTGCTGAATGCAACACTAAGTACAGAATTGAAACCGCCAAGTGCAGGGATGAGGCGGTGATGGAGAGAGGCTTCAAGTAGGCAACCATGGCAGTGATGGTATGCAGGGAGACCACGCCAAGTGAAGGAGGCATGTGCAAAAGGCTTTTTCACAGAATTTCACAGAATTTTCCAGGTTGGAAGAGACCTCAAGGTCATCGAGTCCAACCTCCAACCTAACGCTAACAGCCCACCACTAAACCATATCCCTAAGCTCTACATCTAAGCGTCTTTTGAAGACTTCCAGGGATGGTGACTCCACCACTTCCCTGGGCAGCCTGTTCCAGTGCCTCACAACCCTTTCAGTGAAGAAGTTCTTCCTAACATCTAACCTAAAACTCCCCTGGCTCAACTTAAACCCATTCCCCCTCGTCCTGTCACCAGGCACGTGGGAGAACAGGCCAACCCCCACCTCGCTACAGCCTCCCTTGAGGTACCTAAAAAGAGCAATAAGGTCACCCCTGAGCCTCCTCTTCTCCAGGCTGAACAAGCCCAGCTCCCTCAGCCGCTCCTCATAGGACTTGTTCTCCAGGCCCCTCACCAGCTTCGTCGCCCTTCTCTGCACCCGCTCAAGCACCTCGATGTCCTTCTTGTAGCGAGGGGCCCAAAACTGAACACAGTACTCGAGGTGCAGCCTCACCAGAGCTGAGTACAGGGGGACGATCACCTCCCTAGCCCTGCTGGTCACGCTGTTCCTGATACAAGCCAGGATGCCGTTGGCCTTCTTGGCCACCTGAGCACACTGCTTTGTGCAGGCCCTGTCCAAATGGGATCCTTAGCACAGCCCTGAAGACCTACACATAGGACAGCACACTGAAAACAAAACTACCTAATGATAAAAAGACACTGAACACAAGTACCCCAACACCTCTGAGGTAGGGATCTGAGCCGGAGAGCTTGAGTTGAGCTTTGAAGGCAGCTTGAGGAGAGCTTTGACTCAAAAACAGAGCACTTTGACATGAAACACAGCACATCTTTACACCTGCTGAGGGTGCACTCTATTCCATCATCCAGGTCATTGACAAATAAGTTGAACAGGACTGGACTCAGTGTAGATCCCCGGGGGACACTGCTAGCTACAGGCCTCCAACTAGACTCTGTTCCACTAAGCACAACCCTCTGAACTCTGCCATCCAGCCAGCTCACAATCCACCTCACTGACGACTCATCCATCCCACACTTCCTGAGCTTGCCTATGAGGACGTTATGGGAGACAGTGTTGAAAGCCTTGCTGAAGTCAAAGTAGACAACATCCACTGCTCCTCCCTCACCCACTCAGTTAGTCATTCCATCATATAAGGCTATCAAGTTGGTGAAGCATGGTTTCTCTTGGTAAACCCATGCTGACTCCTCCTGATCACCTTCTTGAGATGACCTCCAGGATGAGCTGTTCCATAGCCTTTCCAGGGATGGAGGTGAGGCAGACTGGCCTGTAGTTGTGTGGGGCCTCCTTCTTGCCCTTTTTGAAGAGCAGCATGACATGAGCTTTCTTTTCAAAGATGATGGAAAGTGGGCCAGCAGTAACATCCACCACCTCCCTCAGCACTCATGGATGTATCCTATCAAGGTCCATGGATTTGTGGGTATCAAGTTTGCCTAAGAGATCTCTGACTGATCTGCTTCAACCAAGGGAAAGTCCTTGTTTCTCCAGATTTCCTCCCTTGTCCCTGAGGTCAGAGATTTCTGAGGGCTGGTCTTAGCAGTGAAGACTGAAGCAAAGAAGGCATTCAGTAATTCTGCCATCTCTGTATCCTTTGTCACCAGGACACCCACCTCATTAAGCAGTGGGCCCACATTTTTCTTCATCTTTCTTCTGCTATTGATATATTTGAAAAAGACCTTTTTGTTTTCCTTGACACCCCTTGCACGATTTAACTCCAAATGGGCCATGGACTTCCCTGTAACTTCCCTGCATCCTCTGACAATGTCCCTATATTCTTCCCAAGTGGCTTGTCCTATTTTCCACATTATATATACTTCCTTCTTCCATTTAAGTCATTCCAGGATCTCCTTGATCATTCAAGCAGGTCTCCTGCTCCCTTTGTTTGACTTTTTGCTCACAGGAATACATAGCTCTTGAGCTTGGAGGACTTGGAGGTCAGTGCACCATTGCTGCTGGTGCACTGTTGTGGTAGCCATTGGCACCTGCTCTTCTTCAGCTCTCAGCAACCCCACAACAGAAGGGTCTTGTGTGAGACCAGACAAGGTAGACAACTATTTGACGTTCTCTGTATTAAAGGCAGTTATGCCAACAGCACACTGGTACTCTTGCTTAGTTGTTTACCCTTAGAAAAAGCCAGAAACACAGTCTGGAGGCATATCATTAGGGTTACCCAATGATGTTCAAATTACTCAAGAGCTATCATGATTGGCCCAAAAGAAAGAAGGGGAAGGTGCCATACCTTTTTCCCTCCACCAAGTGGATTCATGAGTGCCATACCCCTAGCACCTCAAATAATATGCAGATTTAGGGAAAGTATCACAAGTCCATATTTGCTTTCCTAGTGGTAATTTAGTAGTTTCTTGCAATATGTAGTTGCTTTACAGGTAGGGATTTGTAGCAATTTGCAATAACAACATTCATGAAAGCAGAGAAACAAGGTGTTCATGTCCTTGTTGGAATCCTACCAACCTACTGCTGCGATCCATGGGAGGGCTGACCCTCATAGGTCCTGACCATTGATAGTGTGTTGCCTTTGGAGTGGTCCTCGGAGCTGCAAGAGCAACCACAGCCCTTTGCTGCAGAGAACAGACCCAAACACAGGGGCTGGACCATTCAGATGCCCCAGTGGCACGAAAATGGCTTTGTTTCTGCTCACATCTGCTGCTCCCTCACACACAACCAGGCCTGAGGGTCATCTCCCTGTGGAGGAGGAGGAGGAGGAGGAGGCAAAGTTCTGCTGGTGCCTGAGTAAGGGAGAAATACTCCACCTGCAGAAGGGAAGGGCAGGGTTGGCACGGAGGTGGCACAGGACAGGCACTGGCCTCTTTCTCCTATTCCCCACCCAGGGAGCATTGAGGCCACAGGTCAGTGTCCATACTGCCCAAAGGTGCCTGCAGTCCTGTATCCTCAAGATCCATCTTCTCTCCTTCTGTACATAACATTTTTACTTTGTTTCTCAGAGTTTGGGGCCAGCATTGGTGGACCTGGTACCTAGCAGTGAAAGGCTGAGACTCATACCACGTTTTTTTGGTGAGTTTTTCCCATTGCAGCAGCAGAACAGCAGCTAATTGCTTCTGGAAGACAACTGAAATAGCTTCTTCAGTGCATGCTTGAGCTCCTTGTTCCTCATGCTGTAGATGAGGGGGTTCACTACTGAAGGCACCACCGAGTACAGAAATGCCACCAAAAAATCCAGGTATAGAGAGTAGACAGAGGGGGGCTTCACACAGGCAAACACGATAGTGCTGACAAACAGGGAGACCACGGCAAGGTGAGGAAGGCATGTGGAAAAGGCTTTGTGATGTCCCTGCTCAGAGGGCATCCTCAGCACAGCCCTGAAGATCAGCACATAGGACAGCACAGTGAAAACAAAGCAGCCAGCACCTAAATAAAAGCTAAATGCAATAAACCCAACTTCCCTTAGGTAGGCATCTGAGCAGGAGAGTTTGAGGATCTGGGGGATTTCACAGAAAAACTGCTCCACAGCATTGCCTTGGCAGAGGGGCAGGTAAAATGTATTGGCCTTGTGCAGGACAGCATCAAGAAAGTCACTGCCCCAGGCAGCTGCTGCCATCTTGGCACAGGCTCTGCTGCCCAGGGGTCATTGGTTCTGCTCCTCCCTCTGGCAGCTGGGCTCTTCGTCCTGAGCTCCTTGTGCATGCTGGGGCTGCTCCCTCAGCAGAGATTGGAGGAGATGAGACATGAGAATGGTAAATTTCTGTTCTCTTCTTTTTTGTTTCTATATGCAAGAAAACCAGTTCTCTTAAGTTCTCTAAAGTTCTCTAAGTACATTAGAGAACTGGGTTCAAACAAAAAAAAAAATAAATAAAAAAAATCAACAACAACAACAAAACATTAAATATCAGACACTAAAAACAATGTAGAGTCAAATTTACAAGCTTTAGACAAGACTAAGAAAGAAAGAAAATTAAAGAAGCTTGTCATAACAGTTTATTTCAGAAAACATCAGTGTCCTGATAGGATTATAGGCACATGATTAATGTTGAAGAATGTGTGCAAATACATGCTTGAAGCATGTATGCAAAGAGTTTCCTCACTGCATCCCTGTCTCTAGGTTCCTCATGCTGAGGGGGTTCACTGCTGGAAGCACCACCAAGTACAGAACTGCCACCACCAGGTCCATTGATGGGGTGGAGAACAAAGGGGGCTTCAGGTAGGCAAACATGGAAGTGCTGATAAACAGGGAGACCACGGCAAGGTGAGGGAGGCACGTGGAGAAAGTTTTGTGCCATCCCTGCTCAGAGGGCATTCTCAGCGTAGCTCTGAAGATCTGCACATGAGAAACCACAATGAAAACAAAACAACCAAATGCTAAAAAGATATTAAACACAAGTACCCCAACTTCCCTGAGGAAGGCATCTGAGCAGGAGAGCTTGAGGATCTGAGGGATCTCACAGAAGAACTGGTCCACAGCATTGCCTTGGCAGAGGGGCAGAGAAAATGTATTAGTCATGTGCAGGATAGCATTGAGAAAGCCACTGCCCCAGGCAGCTGCTGCCATCTTGGCACAAGCTCTGCTGCCCAGGAGGCTCCCATAGTGCAGGGGCCTGCAGATAGCAATGTAGCAACAGTAGGCCATGACAATGAGAAGGGAATATTCTGCTCCAATGAAGAAGACTAAAAAGAAGACCTGTGCAGCATATCCTTCATAGGAGATGGCCCTGGTGTCCCCCAGGGAATTGGCCATGGCTTTGGGCAGAGTGGTAGAGATGGATCCCAGGTCGAGGAGGGCGAGGTTGAGGAGGAAGAAGTACATGGGGGTGTGGAGGCAGTGGTCGCAGGCTACAGCAGTGAGGATGAGGCCATTGCCCAGGAGGGCAGCCAGGTAGATGCCCAGGAAGAGTGCAAAGTGTCTGCGAATGGCAGCAGGAGGAACTCACTCACAGAGTTGATGTTGAGCATTTGCAGACTTGGGACAAAGTTATCTGGAGAAGGTAGAAAAAAGTCAGAAGAGACTTCTCTGAGGAAAACCTATTGCAAGTTTTAGAGCACTGTCATTCCAAGGCTTTCTCTTTACAAGAGAACCTTTCAACAGCTCTATTTCTTGAGCTCCAGCTGGTGCTGTCAGAATGGCAGGGAAAAGGGGCTGCTGTGGGCTCCAGAGGAGTCCTTCCTGCTGTGAAGCAGTTGGGAAGCAGGAATAGGGGGGAAACTCAAGTTCAGTCCACTTATCAGATCCATGAACTTTTCAGTTTTGTTGCAAAGAACTCATTCAATCACAGTGTAGAGAAAGGCAGATTTTCTTTTGCTTAGGACAACAATCACACTATAGTGTTTCCCAAGAAGTGGAGTCAGCTGAGAGCAGAGAAGCAGAAAAGTGCAGCTGGACAGAATCCTCACCTTGTCCCTGGAGTCTTGAACAGTATCTCAACTATTCCCTCTTCTCCAGGAATGGAGAAGCTTCACTCTAGCTGCCCACAGAATGCCATCCAGCAGCACAGACATGGCCTTGGAGCAACTGGATAAAACAAGGATGCCATGAGAGAGCTGCATTCTGCTGAAGAGCAGCCTGCAGCCCATGAGGACACCCCACAGACAGAGCTGGTTATCTGAAAGCCGGGGTGTCCCAGCATCACGACTGCACGCCCTGCAGTGTCTGGAGGTGGCAGGGCCACTCTGTTCTTGGCTGACTGGGGGCACCTGGGTTATGGCTCTCCAAGGACATTCTGCCAGAATTCCTCACCTCGCAGTGTAATCCATCAGGACTTTCAAAGCCTACTCCATTGCCCACTGCCCTCCCAGAAACAAGACCCAGAAGGAGACCCTTCCAGGACCTGCAGGTGTATGGACCTGCAGCCAGAGACTTACCTTGTCAAGGTCTGTGGAGATTTCTCCAGCTGTCAGCTCTCAGCATCCTCCTACTCCCAAATGCCTTCAAACCCTCTCTCGTTCTGCTCTCTCGCTGTGGCACCTGCAGTCAGAGCCCCCTGCCCTGCTATGCTGTGCAGAGGAGCTGCTCCTGGGCAGAGCTGTGTCTCTACACCAATGGGTCTTTTTGAGTTTTCTCTGACTCAGGAGCCCAGCCCAGCTCAGCAGCAGAGGCCCAGCCCAAGGCATTGTAATCACCCCTCTGGTGGCTTTGGTAATGAGCCCATGAACCTCAGGCACTGAGAGACAATTGAAGAAATCTCCCCAGAAGTCCAAGTCAGAGGCAAGTTTCCCGGAGCGCCCCCTGAGGGCCAGCACTGACACAGCCTCCCTTTGGAGCTCAGAGCAGAACATTGGAGGCAGTGAGGACAAGTAGACAAAGATGAAGGTGACACTGATGTGTAGAAAAACTGGATGCGTTTCTTCAAGCACAAGGGCCAGATCTTGACCCCCAGCCCCTGAGAAGGGAGATCTTTTCCTTTACACATTGCTCAGGGCTCTTCCTGGGGCAGTAGGAGATGGGGATGTGCATTGCCAGGTGCAGGAGAATGGTATGACTCCTGCATGGTTCATGGGTGTGGGCTAGGAGGCCATGAGCCTCCAGTCCTTTAACGATAATCTGTCTCCTCACAGGCCTCAGTGGCAAAGACAACAGCCAGAGACATGGACACAAAGACCTTGGTCCTGTTAGGACTCTCAGCCTTGCCACAGCCCTTGCACCTCTCCACACCAGGCAGTCCTAGGGACTCCCAGACCTGCACGTCTCCCTGCTGGCTGCAGACCCCTCTCCATGTCATGTCACATCGCATCTCAGCCAAGTCTGATAACTCAGATCTTCTTGGTGGCCATACTCTTCTGTAAGGCAGCTCTGTAGGGAGCTGGCCTGGTTCCTGGTGAGGAGGCACCACTGTTCGTATGGCATCCCTTGTGGTGCTTAGGCCCTCCATCTCCTGGGCACTGCTCAGTCAGCAGGTTCCCAGCCTGCCCTGATGTGTAGGGTTACTCTTTCTCTACTGCAGGACTAGACTTTTCTCCTTGTAAATGTCAAGTGTCAAGTGTCAAGTAAATGTCAAGTGTTTTCTGGAAGTGAAATCCTAGTGTTTCCATTCTGTCAGTTGTTAATGTCTGCAGGCAGATGGTTCACCCTGATTGTGCTGTCTCTGACAAGATAACAGCTTCAGGAGTTGCAAGACAGTTTGGTCAATACAGAAGTAACTAGATAAATGGAATTCAGCACAGAGTCACATAAGGGTAGGGGATAAGAGGCTTCCTGGTTCCAACTTTTCTGTGCTACTCATGCATGCCGTCATTTTGTCTGAAGATGCATCCTAAATCCGTAACACTTCATGCCATCTACTAGGAAGAGAAATTAAGTCTATCCCAACCAGAACTAGGACTATATATCCATGCCTTATTTCATACCATTTATGTCATGCTTTATTCCAACACTTTCCATTTAATCACAACCACCTTTCTTTTGATGTACTCACAGAGATATCATGCCCTTAGTCTATGGTGTCCTGGTTTTTGGCTAGGATTGAGTTAATTTTCCTCGTATTACACAGTATGGCAGTGTGATTTGGATTCAGGATAAGAATAATACTGATAACACATTGCTGTTTCTGTTATTGCATGGGAGTGCTTACACTTAGCCAAGGACTTTTCAGCTTATTATATTGCCCTGCCAGCAAGGAGGCTGAGGTTGCCTAAGAAGCTGGGAGAGGACAGAACTAGGACAGCTGACTCCAAGTGGCTGAAGGAAAGTTCCATACCAAATGACATCATGCTGAATAATTAATATGAGGTGACTGACTAGCTGGGGTTGGGGGAGACCACTGCCTTGGAACAGGGTATAATAACAATAATAGTAACAAATGTAAATAGCAATTATACATATGCTTAATAAATAATAATTATTATTTGAAATTATTTTCTTCATTTTCTGTTCTATTAAACTGTCTTCAAATGAATCCATGAGCTTTTACTTTTTTTTCACCTCACAATTGTTTCCTCCATCACACTGTGGGAGTGTGAACAGCTTTGTGGTGCTGAGCTGTCTACCAGCTTACAGATCTGACCAGAGAATATGAAAAGAAAACTGATCTAAGCCTTACATCAGTTTAATAGTTGCTGATTGTTGCCTCTCTCCACGCTATCTCAGCCCAAGAGACCACATCTATTGGCTGCCTAGACATCTGTTCCCCGAGAAGGGACACAAGAGGCGGACACCACATGTCTAGCTCAAGTGCCAATTTATTGCTGCGTAACATTGCCTCTTATACCCGTACACTCGACTGCCCCAGATACTTGCGACCCCTTGCTCCACCCGCTGTCCCTCCCACTTTTCTTCCCTCCATGCCTTGGGAACCATCTCTGGGAAACTATTAAGAACTACATTCTTTACCTTTTCTCCTCAGGGAGCTTATCTGTGGGGGACAACAGAGGGGCACTTTCCCCCACTTCTTCACTATCTCTTTCTCTTTCACCTCCCCCTTCTCTTCTAGGCTAGTTATAATAGCTCTTCAAAGCTTTGAATATCCTTGGGATGGTCAAACAGGCTGGCCATGAGCCAGCAGTGTGCCCCAGTGGCCAAGAAGGCCAATGGGATCCTGGCGTGCATTAAAAGGAGCGTGGCCAGCAGGTCAAGGGAGGTGATCCTCCCCCTCTACTCTGTCCTGGTCAGGCCTCACCTGGAGTACTGTGTCCTGTTCTGGGCTCCCCGTTACAAAAAAAGGGACAGGGATCTCCTGGAAAGAGTCCAGCAGAGGGCCACAAAGATGATACAGGGTCTGCTTCCTGTGTAATAACTGGTCCTGCTAAGAAAAGATGAGGGCTGGTAGCAGTAGGAGACTCTCTTTGAGAGTTACAGACCCGATCATCTCTTGAGGAAAGTATGCTCCTTGCCAGGGCTTCATATCAGGGTTGTTACCAAGACACTGCCAAGCCTCATACAGCTGAAGGACTGTTATCCACTGCTGCTGTTTCATGTGGGCACCAGTGATGCAGCCAGGAGCAGTCTGAGGAGTATCAAGAGGGATTAAAAGGCCCTGGGAGCAGCAGAAAAGGAATCCTGAGTACGAGCAGCTTTTTCATCAGTCCTGCTGGTCAAAGACAAGGGGATGGAAAGGGCTAGTCAATTCTATTGAATCAACAGATGGTTGCAGGACTGATGCCACAGACAGAGGTTTGGCTGCTTAGACCATGAGACTCGCTTGGAGAACCCAGGGCTGCTGAGGGCTGCTGGTGTCCACTGTCATAGAAGGGGAAGAGCCTCTGTGGTCATAGGTTTGCCAAGCTGTTGAAGAGGGCTTTAATCTAGAGCTGCTGGGAGAGGGGAACCTCAATCCATCCTGCTCTTCCCAGTTTGATACTGGTGTCAGCGATAGATGCCCAAAGCCTGTATGAGGGTCACGGGTCAGCAGGAGAGCACCTGAAAAGCAGCCCAAAGGAAGTCCAGCCACTGCAGCCAGTAAAACAGCTTTATCAGGGGCCCAGCTGGGGCTGGGGCTGGGAGGGCATTTCCCCTGGGTGTCTTCTAGGACAGCTTCAGGCACATGGCTTTTGGATGTGAGCATGATATTTGCTCTGTTCAAGGAGCTGAGAGAACACCAACAAGCACGGCACTGGAACACTGACTGTAAGGTCCCTCCTGCCCCAGAACCTCTCAGGACTGGCACAGAACTGGATCCTGTGCTTCAGAGAGGCTGGGAGTCCAGCAGCAGTGCCATGGGTTTGAAGAATCACAACTAGCTCACTTCCACATGGTCCTGGGCCAAAAGGGGTGTTTTTTGAGTGTTTTGTAGCTTGGTGATGCCTTGGAAATTCCTAATCCAGTAGGAAGCAAATGGCTGTTAAATGGCTTGTGATTGACTTCTTTTTGAAATAGTTGACATGTCATCCCTTGGCTCCTGGCTGGGAGCAGCACCCAGTATGTGCCATATAGGAAGAGGTCCTGAATAAGGGTTGTCATGTCAGAGGTTTCAACTTTTTCCTAAAAAATGGTCTTCTTTTAGTTCTCCACACAGAAGTGTCTGATGCCCTAGGGAAGATGAAGCCTACATGATGGACTGCAAAAAGTTATCCAGGAGCTGTAGGAGCCATTCTAGATCCATATTTGGTGGGTAGGAAGAGCACTACTGGGTTAGTTGCTGGGCACGTTGTGCATGCTGCTCCTAGAAAACTTTGTACCTTTTCCCCTCCTGACTACAACACCTCTTCTGTCTCAGGACTGGAGTAGCCATCAGAGGTGAGACAGATACTCTGAGATCATGAAAACTATCAGAAAGGTGCCCTGTAGAAGATGACTGATAAGCCTGGAGAGGAGAAGTGTGTGATTTGGGGGAGGGAAGAGGGGCTTGGCCATCATAAAGTAACACTTTTGAAAAGGTAAGGGGGTTCAGGTAATATTGATGCTGCTGCAACACTGACTGTGAAAATATTCCCTTTAGACTCTTACTGTGTTTCTAACCCCCTAACTGCTACTCATCTTGACTGTAATCCACTACTCTCCTGCTGTACTTCAAACCTTCCCTTGAAGCCAAAGCTCAAACCATAAGCCTTTACCATTAACCTCTCTCTCACCCTAATCCTTGTCCTTTTCACTAGGATTGAAATACTCTATTTAACCTTAGCACTCAGGCCAGCCCTAAACAAAACCCTATCTCAAAAAACTTTCCCATGCCCTAAATACGGACATGAACACCCTAAGCCTGTGTGCTATGCCTAACTTGGGAAAGCTCTAATCCCTAAGATTTAGCCAATATCCTGGTTCCTGTAATCTAAAACCCTCACCTTCATCTCCTCTCCTACCTTTAACTTAAGCTGTTTGCCCTCTTGGTAGGAACTGTAAAGTTGCTGAGCAATCATAAAGAATTCAGTCATGCATCTGGTTGCTCAGAGAAGCTGTGGTTATTCCATCCTTTGAGGTGTTCCAATGATGTGTTTGGGGAGAGCAAAATGACATGTTTCCAAATTTTGCTCACAGAGGGCTGTGGTTCCAAAAAGCCATAGGGACATAGTCCCAGGCAAACCCCTTTGGATCTTTCACCATCTCCAGAAGCACTGTGAACTGTCACATAAAGACTCAGACCAGGACATTCCTTTTTGCATTGCCCCATGCCACATTCTCTTTAGCCTATGCAGAGCCCAAGCAGAGCCAATCCACATCTATTACACAGCTTGGACATGGAATATGCCATGCTGTACCATACTGATTCGTAAGTACAATACATACAGGTACAAAGGTCTCTGTGTAAGCCAGACTGATTCTATGCCACCAAGAAGTGGAGTGAATGCAGATATTCTGGAACTTTAACTGTAACAGATTGCACAATAAATTGGAAAATATTTTGAAGACATGTGGAATCTTATTTTAGCCAAAAGACTACTGACTGAATCATCTTCTTCAGGATATCTTTGAACTCCTGGCTTCTCATGCTGTAGATGAGAGAGTTCACTGCTGGAAACACCACCGAGTACAGAAATGGCACCACCAGGTCCAGGGATGGGGAAGAGATGGAGTGGGGCTTCAGGTAGGCAAAGACTGCAGTGCAGATAACAATGAGAGCTCAGCCAGGTGAGGGAGGCATGTGGAAAATGTTTTATGCTGTCCCTGCTGTGAGGGAATCCTCAGCACAGCCCTGAAGGTCTGCACATAGGACAGCACGATGAAAACAAAATAACTAAAGGCTAAACAGACACCAGCCACAACCACTCCAACTTCCCTGAGGTAGGCATCAGAGCAGGACAGCTTGAGGATCCTGGGGATTTCACAGAACTGATCCAGGGCATTGCCATGGCAAAGTGGTAATGAAAATGTAGTGGCAGTGTGCAGCACAGAGTAAATAAAACCACTGCCCCAGGCAGCTGCTACCATCCTGGCACAAGCTCTGCTGCTCAGAAGGCTCCTGTAGTGCAGGGACTTGCAGATGGCAACATAGCAGTCATAGGCCATGATGGTGAGAAAACTCTGCTGACATGAAATAGAAAGACCTGTGCAGCACATCCTGTGAAAGAAATAGCCCTGTTGTCCTAGAAGAAATTGGCCATGGCTTTGGAGAAAGTGGTGGAGATGCATCCCAGGTCAAAGAGGGCGAGGTTGAGGAGGAAGAAGTACGTAGGGGTGTGGAGGCAGCAGTCACAGGCTATGGTAGTGAGGATGAGGCCATTGCTCAGGAGGGCAGCCAGGTGGATGCCCAGGAACAGCTCAAAGTGCAGGAGCTGCAGCGCCCATGTGTCCGAGAATGCCAGCAGTAGCCACTCTCTCACAGAGCTGATGTTGGGCATTTGCTGGCTCTGGGCATAAGGCCTTTTGAAGGATGAAAAAGTAACAGGTTAGGAGAGATGTCTCTGAGAAGACCCTCTGCCATTACCTATAGAATCCTGACTCCCTCAGTTGCTTGAGAAAGAAGCCAGTTCTTTCCCCAACCCTAACAACTGAGTGAGATGACACTTGACTTTTTAAAAATTATATTTGGCACTTAGTTCCAGTGAAGACACCTCCATTGAATGTCCCTGTGAATTAATGCCAGGATAGCGCTGACCCGTACGAGTGTCACATAAGCAGACAGTAGGAGCACTTGTGACAGGCAGAGAAACAAAGAAGAATTCTGCAATGTTCTGAAGAAATTAAGCAAGAAGAGAAAGGCAGAACAGTATGACGTGAAGCCTTCTCCCCACCCAGCTTTGCTTGCCACCTCACAGTTAGCACCACTACAAGGCTGGTGATGTCAGCTTCTTTGCTGTGCTCTACATGGCGGTACAATTGGCCTCTCCTCTCCAGGAGGTGCAGATGCTGAGGGGTTCATTTTCAGCCTGGGCCATAAGGCAGCAGAGACAAGGGCTGTTCTGGGTGGGAGAGGAGACTGGGGCTTTGCTCTGGGGAAGGCAGCAGCACTGCAGGGGAGGGCAGAGAGCTTCCTGTATCTGCCTCTCATGGCATTTCTGAATCGATTTCCCTCTCATTCTGCATGTGTGTCTCTGTTTGCAGATGCCCCTGCTGGGAACTGTGTCTGTCCACAAGTCTCTTCCCTGTCCATGCTCACAGATGCAATCTGACCTGCTGTGTGCTCAGCTCTGCCCTGCAGACTCCTCCTGAGTACAGGGAAAGGTCTGGAGACATTGCAGGTCCTGATGAACAGCTTCAAAGTACCTAGAGGAGACAACAAAACAGGATCAGTCTGTAATCAGAGATGAGTGGAGGGGCTTTGAGAAGCTCCACACCAACCTGTATATCTTAGTGTAATGTTCTAGGAGCGTCAGTCTCCTAGACAAATATAACCGCACCATTAGTATGCAATCCACCACAACACTGAAGCTGGAAGATGGAGACAGAGACACCTAAAGAATGTCTATCAAAGGTAGTCTCTGTCTTGATAAAGTCCCCTGTGTGATGCCCTGGGGTGGTGTCGGGCTGTGAGCAGCCTATCCCAGGCAGCAGGCAGCAGGCCCCTGCCCTGCCCTGCCAGGGGGCTCCTCCCACCCGCAGCTTCTCTCCACAGCCCCTGGGCAGCTCCCCAGGCAGGCTGAGTGCTGAGCCTGGCAGGCAGCAGAGGCCATGCCCCAGCACACAACCCCTAAGGCACAGCAGGGACCCTGCTCTGCACCACAGCCATGGACATCCCTGCAGGTGCCCTGCAGCACCTCCTCCTCCACACTGCACAAGCCACGAGAGACATCCTCGCAGCTCCTGGCCAGGCAGAGACATCCCGGATCCAGGAGCCCCTTCCAGGAACCTCCCCTGCACTGTCCTGCAGCCAGAGACTTACTGTGTGCAGAGCTGTGAAGGTTTCTCCTGCACTAAGCTATCCTCTGCCCCACCAGGCTGCCTGCAATCCCTTTCTGCCTTGGTGCTTGTGGCCAGAGCCCCCAGCCCTGCTGCGTTGTGCAGAGGAGCTCCTCCCAGGCAGAGCTGTCTCTCTGCACCAGGGCCCTCTTGCCAGGATCTCTCCCTGTCCCAGTAGCCCAGCCCAGCTCAGCAGCAGAGGCCCAGCCCAAGGCATTGTAATGACCTCTCTAGTGGCTTTGGTGATGAGCCTACGAACCTTAGGCATTGAGAGACAATTGAAGAAACCTTGCAAGAAGTCCAAGTCAGAGGCAAGTTTCCTGGAGTGTCCCCCCAGGGGTCAGCACTGACCTTTGGAGCTTGTTAGAGCAGAACACTGGAGGCAGTGAGGACAAGTAGACAAAGGCAAAGTGAAGGTGACACTGATGTGTAGGAAAACTGGATGCGTTTCACCAAGCACAAGGGCCAGGCCTTGACACCTGGCCCCTGGGAAGGGAGACCCTTTCCCTTCATACATTGCTCAGGGCTCTTCCTGGGGCATTAGGAGATAGGGATTTCTTTCTCAACATCCTGAAGTCAACTTTGTGGCGTTATTTTTGTTTGATGCTGGTTTTCCCTATAGAAGGAAACTACAGTATCTCCAAAACCACCCTTCAGGCCCTTCAGGCAGTATCAGGCTACTTTTGCTCTGCTTGGAGCCTCTACGCAACTGAGCCCGATAAACCCAGGTGTCTCAGCCTCTCTATACAGGGCAGGTGCTTTAGGCCCTGAACCCCACCTTGGAAGAACCTCTCTGGGCACTGTCCTGAACCCCACCAAAATGAGGAGCTACACACCGGGACACCCATGTATGGATGGTGTCACACCAGATCTAAGTATTATCATACTCATATTTTCTTGGTGGTCATACTCCTCGTAAGGCAGCGCTATAGGAATCTGGCCTGGTTCCTAGTGAGCAGGTACCACTGCTCGTATGGCATCCCTCGTGGTGCCCAGGCCCTCCTCCTCCTGGGCACTGCTCAGTCAGCATGGTCCCAGTCTGCCCTGATAGGTAGGGTTACTCTTCCACTGGTGCAGGTCTAGGCAATTCTCCTTGAAAATGTCAAGAGGTTTCTGTAGGTAAATTCATGCAGTTTCTCAGGGTTCTCCTGGACAGATGCTCCATTCTGTCAGCTGTTAATGTCTTCAGGCAGATGGCTTGCCCTGATTGGGCTCACAAGATAGCATCATGAGAAGTTGCTGGATAAGTTGGACAGTAGAGGAGTAACCAGTTGAATGGAATCGTGAGGACAGGCACACAGAAATGTAGAAGATGGAAAGCTGCCAGATTCTACCTTTTCTATATTTCTCATTCATGCTAACATTTTGTCTGAATGTGTGTCCTAAATGTTGTTAGGCTGTGTAAGGACAAATTTAGAAGGGCCAAAGCCCTAGAGGAGCTCAATATGACAAAGACAATAAAAAATGTTTTTATAAATACTGTCCTGGTTTCAGTTAGGACAGAGTTATTTTTTCCTCCTAGTAGCTGGTAGAGTGCTATGTTTTGGATTAGGATGAGAAGAGTGTTGATAACATACTGATGTTTTAATTGCTGCAGAGCAGTGCTTACACTAAGCCAAGGACTTTTCAGCTCCTCGCTCTGTCCTGCCAGCGGGCAGGCTGGGGGGGCAGCAAGAGCTGGGAGGGGACAGACCCAGGAGAGCTGACCAAACTGGCCAAAGGGGTATTCCATACCATCTGACATCATGCTGAACAATTTATAGGCTAGACAGGGTGGGGGGCTGGTTCTCGGGGTTGGGCTGGGCATCGGTCAGTGGGTGGTGAGCAATTGCATTGTGCATCACTTGTTTGTACATATTATTTATTATTATTATTATTATTATTATCTATCTTAATAAACTGTCTTTATCTCAACCCACAAGCTTCACTTTCCCGTTTCTCTCCCCCATCCCAGAGAGGGAGGGGGGAGGGTGAGCGAACAGCTGTGTGGTGTTTAGCTGCCGGCCGGGTTAAACCACAACAAAAAAAGAGCATTAAGGAGACTCTTCATCCTGTATTGGATGTGGGAAAACAGAATTAGAAGAGGTGAGGAAAAGGCTGAGGTAGTAGTTAATGCATTCTTTACCTCAGTGTTTAACAGCAAGACCAGTTGTTCCCCTTGTACCAGCCCGCTGAGTTGGTAGATAAGCACCTTGAGCAGAATCAAGCCCTCATAATCCATGAGAAAATAGAGAACTGCTGTTCTGCTTAGATATACACAAATCAGGCGGCTATTTGGGCTCCACCCAAGTATACTGAGGGAGCTGACTGAAGTGCTCACCAAGCCGCTTTCCATCATTTATGAGCAGTCCTGGCTATCAGGGGAGGTCCCAGTCTACTGGCAACTAGCAAATGTGATGGCCATTTACAAGAAGGGCCAGAAGGAGGATCTGGGGAACTACAGGCCCATCATTCTGGCCTCAGTGCCAGGGAAGCTCATGGAGCAGATTATCTTGAGTACCATCACACAACACTTCCAAGACAACCAGGTGATTAGGCCCAGTTAGCATGGGTTTATCAAAGGAAGGTCCTACTTGGCAAATCTGATCTCCTTCGAAGACAAGATGATGTCTTCAGTGGGCTCAATGGACAAGGGAAAGGCTACAGCTGTGGTCTACCTTGACCTCAGCAAGGCTTTTGAAACTGTTTTCCACAGCATTTTCCTGGAGAAACTGGCTGCTCAAGGCCTGCATGGACGTACTCTTCATTGGGTTAAAAACTGGCTGAGCGGCCAAGTCCAAAGCGTAGAGGTGAATGGAGCCAAAGGCAATTGGAGGCCAGTCACTGGTAGTGTCCCCCAGGGCCAAGTACTGGGGCCAGTTCTTTTCAATATCTTCAGCAATGATCTGAATGAGGGGATCAAGTGCACCCTCAGTAAATTTTGCAGATGACACAAATTTTGGAGTACATGTTGTTCTGTTCAAGGGTAGGAGGGCTCTGAAGAGGAATCTGGATAGGCTGCACCCATGGGTGGAGGCCAACTCTATGAAGTTCACCAAAGCTAAGTGCTGGGTCCTGTACTTTGGGCACAACAACCCCATATAATGCCACAGGCTGGAGAAGAGTATGTGGAAAGCTGCCTGGCAGAAAGGGTCCTGGGGATATTGGTGGATAGTTGGCTGAATATGAGCCAGCAGTGTGCTCAGGTAGCCAAGAAGGCCAAGAGCATCGTGGCTTGTACCAGGAATACTGTCGACAGCATGAGTAGGGAAGTGATTGTCCCTCTGTACTTGGCCCTGGTGAGGCCACAACTCAAGTACTGTGTTTAGCTCTCAGGCCCCCAGCACAAGAAGGGCACAGGTCTATAGTTCAGAGGAGGGCCACGAGGATTATCAACGGGCTGGAGCACCTCTCCTATGAAGACAGGCTGAGAAAGTTGGGGTTGTTCAGCTTGGACAAGATAAGGCTCTGGGAAGAACTTACAATAGCTTTCCAGTACCTATAGGAGCCTGCAGGAAAGCTGGGGAGGGACTCTTCCTCAAAGAGCATAGTGATAAGACTAGGGGTAATGGTTTTAAACTGAAAGAGGGTAGATTTAGATTAGACATTAAAAATAAGTTATTTACTCAGAGGGTGGTGAGGAACAGGCTGCCCAGAGAAGCTGTGAATGCCCCATCCCTGGAGGTACTCAAGGCCAGGTTGGATGGGGCTTTCAGCAACCTGGTGTACTGGAAGGTGTCTCTGCTCATTATGTGTGAGTTGGAATTATGTGATCTTTAAGGTCGTTTCATACAACATTTTCAAACTGTTCTGTGTAAATATGAAGCATGGCACCATACCAGCTATTAGTAAGAAAAATTAACTGTGTCACAGCCAAAACTAGGACAATACCCACCCCGCATTCCATATCATACACATAATGCTCATGTCCAACATTTTCCAATTAATCACCACCACCTTTCCTGTCTTTTGATAAGCACACAAAAATATCATGACCTTAATCTATTGGTGTCAATAATAATAAAAATAATAATGATAATGATAATAATAATGATGATAATAATTCCTTTTGTGTCCTGTGCAACTGCCCTTATCTCAAACCACAAACTTAAATTTTTTTTCCTCCCAGTTCTCTCCTCCATCCCATTGGATGAATAGCTTTGTAGTGCTGAGCTGCCTGCCAGGTCAAACACAGGAAGTCTTTTTGGTGCCTAGCATGGAGCACAAAGTTTGAGATGACAGATCTGACCACAGTGTTTTAAAAGTAAAATGTTATAAGCATTAGATCAGTTTAACAGTTGCTGATCACAGTGTTGATTTTTTGATCTCGGGTATGTTGTGCTTGTTTTCAGAATTGTGTTGTATAGTACATTACTGTCTGTCTTCCATGTCATGCTTTTTATGAATTCTGGGGACTGGTTTAAGGTTAGTGTTTTGCTGTATTGGATAGCACTGACTTATGATAGGATAAAATTATTTCTGCCTCCATAACTTGGGTACCATCTCTTCATCTGTTAGAAACTATTAATAATTGCACTCTTGTACACTCTTTGGCTTTTATTCTCAAGGACTAAATCTATGCAGGGCAGTGGGGGATGCTTTCTTCCACTTCTTCACTCTCCCTTTCTCCTTCACCTCCCCCTTTTCCTCCAGGCTAATAACAAGAGCTCTTCAAAGCTTTGAATATCCTTGGGATGGTAAAACCAGCATATACCTACTGTGTATAGGAATTTTCAGGAATAAAACATTCCTGAATGTTTTATTGTGATGTTTCCTGATGTTTTCCTGAATGTGTTTCAGGTTTTGTTTAAATTTAAATAACTTCTTAAGCATGCCATCCAGAGATCTGTCCAGAGGAAGGAGAGTTAGGAGTGGCAGGAAGGAGAGTTAGTGTGGGAGTATATGGGCAGGCACCTAGAGCAGTGGGCACCTCCAGTGCTTAGGAACTTCACCTCTGAGAATGTGCAGAATAAAATAAACAACAACAACAACAAACACCTGTGAAATGCTTGAAAAAGGTGTTTCATTGCCCTGGCAACTCCAAAGAGACACAAATCACTGCAATGTGCTGGGCCTTGACCTATGCTTAACAAGCCACAATCAACACCTCCCCAACCCATGACTTTTCCTGCAGGCACACACCAGCCCGTGACAGGCCCCACTCCAACCCTTACAAAGGGCCCAACAGCTATGCCAAACCCTGCAACAGGCCCTGCAGGCACTCCAGCTCCTGAGATGGGCTCAAGGTTAAACCGACCCCTGTGACAAATCCTATAGCCACTCCAAAACCTGAGGCACTACAGCCACTCCAACTCTTCTGAAAGGCTGTGCAGCCAGAACAACTCCTGTGTTGGGCCCTGCCCATCCTTCAGAGGAGAAGAAACTCCTACTTACACATGAAAGGAGTAGGAAAAAGATGAGGCAGGTTTCACCAAAGAAGGGCCAGCATGGAAGCAGGAGGACAAACAAGAAGAGATCATATAAACATCTGAAACACCGAGGGGGGGGGGGGACGGGGGGGGCCGGTCTATTTAACCCTAGACAACTGTTTAACAGACCTAAACAAAACTCTAAACCACAAAGCTCGTCCATACCCTAAACACAGACGTGATACCCACAGAAGAATACCAAAACCTTCCAATTAAACCTTTGCTTAAACTCTAACCCAGAAAGATGAGCCATAGTCCCTACTCATATACATTAATACCTAACACCCAAAGCCTGTATTCCTGTGCATTAACCTCCTCACCTTCAGCCCCTCTCCTAACCCTTAACTTTAGTCATTTGGTCCCTTGGGGCAAGGCAGGAATTGTGAGACTTCTCTACAGTCACAAGGCATAAAAGATGAATGTGAAGGGCCATGCATCTGATCAGCCTGCAGGCCAGAAGGAGAAGATGGGTGGGAATGCTCTGATGAGCTCAACTCTGCCATAGGATCTCCAGCCCCAACAGGAGGAATGTGATTGCAGAAGTAACTGTGAGGTCACTTCTGTCTCTGCAGTTGATAGGGCAGCAGCAGGTACATGTCACAGAAAAGGACTGTGTGGTCACTTCTGTCTGTAGGTCGCAGGGCACCCTTGACTTCTACCTGGGATCTGTACTTTTCAGCTGTCATCTGTCAGTGGCCCTGGTAGGCCAGTAGAAGGCCCTGGTTGGCATGCTGACAGTGGGATCCCCTCTGCCTACATACCCAGGAGAACCAAGACAGAAAGAAGGCCTGGATGTGGGTTGTCCTGTCCCTTCTGCTTGAGCACATGACTGGACAGCAGGTGGCATGTGGCTTGGGTGTATCCAGCCAAGAAGCTGCAAGGCCAGCAGCAGGCCCATGGCTTGGGAGATGCTGGTGAGGTGACTTCTGTCTGGATGGCTGACAGTCCGCAAGAAGGCTGATGGGTTGTGATGCCCCCTTTAGTAGTGTTTTCCAGCATGATGGAGCTTTATTTGTTAGTAGGAAAGAGCAGGAGAAAAAGCTGCCACCAAGTACAATGTGGAAGGTTGGCACTGGCCATGAGGAGGAAGAAATGTCCCTCTAAGGGTCATACTGTCGTGCCAGAGGTCACCCAAAGAGTGTCTTTGATCAGACCCTGGCTTTCTGTTGGAAGGAACAGCTAGTGAGGGTTGACAAGACACTGATGAAATGATGGAAATGCTGGGATGAGAGCAACGAGGTGAACAGAGATGGGTGTCTGCAGACTTCAAGGAAATCGGTCAAAGAGTGTGACAGTATAGGAAAGTCTGCATAGGAGAAGGCAGAGGGTGCTGGCAAGAATGGAAGGCCCCAACAACCCTGAGGTTTTTGTCCCTTTGGCTAGAGCTTATGAGGATATATGTTATATTCATTGTTATATGGCCTCATTGATTCCTTTCAACCTTGTGCAGCAGCTTGGAGGTGTCATAGCAGTGTTCTTCTCATGGCATCACCCTGCCCACCACATCCCACAGACCCCAGGAAGAGCCCTGAGCCAGACATGGGGGTGCAGGATCTCCTATCCCAGTTCCAGCAGTCAGGCCTTGGCTGTTCTGCTTCATCAAAACAATACAAGACTTTTCTTAGCACAGTGCTTTGCCTGTCTGTAACCATGGCCTCCAATTATCTGCCCTAACACATCCCTGGGGAGGCTTTGTTAGTAACAGCCCTCACTGGGACCCATTAATACTTCAAGTCACTTCAACTTTTCCTTCTGACTTCACTTGCTCAAGCAGTTACATCACTCTCCTTTCAATACCTGAGCTTCATATACTCAGCACCATAATACACCATGGAATTCATTAAAATGAAGAAACTCCTAACATCTCTTCCATAGTTTTCTTCACAGCTTCATGGCTGGTACAGCTAACTGCAACGCTCAAAAAGCACCTAATAAAAATATTTTATCAATTTAAAGAGTGAATTTTGCTGCATTTCAGTTTTGAGGATCATTCTCCTTTTGCTGTTGATCTATGGTGACTTCTTTGGTGACCTCCACTAGGAGGAAAAGCAGACTCTGGAGGTCTGACACCTCCACTGCCAGCAGTGGTCTTTGTCCCTGTAACTGCAGCACAGCACAGCACATGAAACCCTTTCTAATGTAAGTCAGGAATTTCTTGGGAAAAATAAAATAAAATAATAAAATAAAATAAAATAAAATATAAAATAAATAAAATAAAATAAAATAAAATAAAATGTTGAAATGACCATTGGAACCTGAGAAATTCAGCTTGAATCTTAATAGACACCTGGACATCTATAGTCTCTCTTGGGTCTTCTATGGAAAACTCAGGATGAAAACTAAAGAAAATATATCTTCAAGTGGCTGCAGCTGTACCCATGAGCTTGGCCTCTTTGGGGAAATTGTCCCCTTCCAGCCATGGAGAACTTAACTGAGTAATGTGAAAAGACCTCTCCAGTCAATAGAGTAGGGCAAAGTCCTGTCTCCTGTGCTATAGATGCAGAAGGCAAATAGAATTGCATTGTACCTTGCACTACTCAAGGACGTGTAACCCAGATCATGCAAACTTTAACTTATTACTGACAAGTCCATCACTAAACCCTGCTACTAAGTTCTACATCTACACATTGGCTCTCCAATTGATGAACCAACTCATGGATGGAAATCAGGGAGTCTCGGTTAGCATGACACTGACTCAGGTGCGCCACCATAGTAGCCATTGGCACCTGTTGTTTTTCAACCCTCAGCAAACCCACAACAGAAAGATTCTGTGGAAGTCCAAGCAAGGTAGACAACTGCTTAAAGTCCTCTGTCTCCAAGACAGCTATGCTAAAGTTCCACCAGTGCCCTTTTGGAACTTTGAAGTACCCTCTCCTGAAGTAGTCTATGCCGAGGATTCACATAGCCTCCGGGCCAGTCCCAATGGGGTGCTTTTGCCATTCCTTCCCAGTTAGACTCACTTCAGCCTTCAATACAGTTAACTCTCGGGATCCCCCTGTCACTCCAGAAATACAGGTAGGTTCTACCCCTTAATAGCTTGGTGGCATTAGGGTACACTGTGCACCTATGTCCAGTACAGCCTGATAAATTTGTAGGTCTGATGTGCCAGGCCATTCAATACACACAGTCCAGTAAACCCGATTGTAGAAGAATGGTTAACTGAGATAGGTCACATTGACATAAAGCAGCTGGACCATCACGAGTTAGACAGATCTTAGACAGATCGTACTCAACTTCTCTGAGTTAATCAAACACAAGGACACAGTATCTGTTAATGGTTTGGGAGGGTACTGATTGTGTTATTTCAGTCGAAAAGGGTGAGGAAGAAGCTGATAAGATAAGGAGGACCAATCATGAGCTTAACTTTTGTAATATGTATGAGCTAATCATCTGTTAAAGAATAAAAGGCGTCTGAGCTATCCAATAAATCGAAGCAAGCTGCTCACTCATATTGAGCGACCTTGTCTTCCTTCCGTCGACAACACCCGATTGTCCCTTTCCTCCCCACCTCTGAATGGCTGGAAGCCTAGTCCTTCTCATAATATTCATTACTGTGTCTGGTAGACCGGACACTGGAAACACATCCCACCATGGCAAGGTAATTGTGAGACAAGGAAGATGCTAATGAAATGGGGAAGATGCTAAAACTGGAAAAATGAGACAAGAACCTAGTTTCATTAAGATATGTATTGATGATTTGAGGGGTGCTGCATGGCTACCAGCACTGCAGCAGTCAAAATCTCCATCCTCACATTCTACTCTGCCTTGACGCCAGGATCATGATGGTCTGAACTGCCAGGCAACTG
>MU014080.1:0-16974 GCA_011075105.1 Heteronetta atricapilla
CAAAGGCCACCTGGTTAGTCAATACTAGGGGATCTGCCAACCGAGCTCGACCAGCCCAATCAAACCTGCTACGTACAGTAGAAGGGGATTAAGTTCCTGTAGTGCATGTAAGAAACATACTGGGTAAAACAGTCTGGGCTACTCCTGCCCCAGGAAAAGGCAAACCCATTCGTGGGATTGTTTTTGCTCAGGGACCTGGATGCACTTGGTGGGTAATGCACAAGAATGGGGAGGTTCGTTGTGTACCTCAAGGGGATTTAATACTGGGTGAGAATAGCCCATGAGTTGAGTTGTATTATGTTAATTATTATATAATACTGTGTGTCATTACTACCATAGAGGAAAATGGTGATTAATTAGAATGTATTGGAAAGAGTGTAACCTGAGCATGACATAAATGGTATGGAATAAGGGGTGGATATGTGTCCTGGTTTCAGTTAGGACAGTTATTTTTTCCTCCTAGTAGCTAGTAGGGTGCTATGTTTTGGATTAGGATGAGAAGAGTGCTGATAACATGCTGAGAGCAACTATGATAACATAGTTGATAACATACTGATAACATTGCTGCAGAGCAATGCTTACACTAAGGATTGCACTAGGTGATCTTTCAAGGTCCCTTCCCATCCATTTAGTAGACACCTGTGCACACTGTACTGTAATGCCATCAAGCTATAATGGGCCAGAACCCATCTGTATTTCTGGAGTGAAAGGGGGATCCCAGCAGTTAACTGTATTGGAGGCTGAAGTGAGCTAAACTGGGAATGAATGGCAAAAGCACCCCATCATGACTGGCTCAGATGCTCCGTGTATCCTTGGCATAGACTACCTCAGGACAGGGTACTTCAAGGACTCAAAAGGGTACTGGTTGGCTTTTGGCATAGTTGCTTGGAGATGGAGGACATTAAATCATGGAATCATAGAATGGCTCAGGTTGGAAGGGACCTTAAAGATCATCTAACTCCAACCCCCCTGCCATGGACAGGGATGCCACACACTAGATCAGGTTGGCCAAGGCCCCATCCAGCCTGGTTTTGAACGCCTCCAGGGATGGGGCATCCACAACCTCTCTGGGAAACCTGTTCCAGTGTCTCACCACTCTCTGAGTGAATTTCCTCCTAATATCTAGTCTAAATCTATCCTCTTTTAGTTTAAGACCATTCTTCCTTATGCTATCATTATCTACCCGAGTAAAGTGTCCTTCTCCATCCTTTTTATAAGTCCCTTTTAGTACTGAAATGTTGCAATGAGGTCACCCCAGAGCCTTCTCTTCTGTAGGCTGAACAGCCCCAGCTCTCTCAGCCCATCTTTGTAGGAGAGATGCTGCAGCCCTCTGATCAATTTTGTGGCCATCCTCTGGAACTGCTCTAACAGATCCACATCCTTCTTGTGCTGGGGGCCCCAGACCTGGATGCAGTACTCCAAGTGGGGCCTCATGAGGGCATAGTAGAAGGGGATAATCACCTCTCTCAACCTGCTGGCCACTCCTCTTTTGATGCAGCCCAGGATGCAGTTGGCCTTCTGGGCTGGAAGAACAAACTGCTGGCTCATGTTGAGCCTTTTGTCTACCAGAACCCCCAAGTCCTCCTCTGCAGCGCTCCTCTCAATGAGTTCTTCATGCCTGTGCTCATGTCTGGGATTGCCCTGACTCAGGTGTAACAACTTGCACTTAGACTTGTTCAAACTCATGCAGTTCACATGCACCCACTTCTCAAGCTTATCCAGGTCCCTTTGGATGGCATCCCTTCCTTCTGTTGTATCAACCTGTCCTGGTTTCAGTTAGGACAGAGTTATTTTTCCTCCTAGTAGCTAGTAGGGTGCTATGTTTTGGATTAGGATGAGAAGAGTGCTGATAACATGCTGATGTTTTAATTGCTGCAGAGCAATGCTTACACTAAGCCAAGGACTTTTCAGCTCCTCGCTCTGTCCTGCCAGCGGGACATGGGGGTGCAGCAAGAGCTGGGAGGGGAAGGGAAAAGGAAGAGGGAAGAAAAAAATAAAAATAAAATAATAATAAAAAAACAAATGCCACGTGGAAGCACAGAGAGAGAAAAGCATTTCCTTTCTGCTTACCATCAATGAGCAATGTTCGGCCACATCCTGGGAAGCAGGGCCTCAGTACACGTAGCGGTTGTTCGGGAGGATAGATGCTTCCACAATGAGAGCCCCCCTCTCTTTCCCCTTTTCCACCTTTTATTTCTGCGTGTGACATCATATGGCATGGAATATCCCTTTGGTCAGTTTAGGTCAGTTGCCCTAGTGCTGTCCCCTCCCCATCACTTGCTCACCCCCAGCCTGCTGGCTCTTGGGGGGTTGGAGGGAGCCCTGATGTGGTGCCAGTATTGCACAGCAATAGACAAAACATTGGTGTGATGCCAGGGCTGTTCCAGCTACAAGTGCAGAGCACAGCACCCTATGGGCTGCTGCAGGGAAAGTTAACTCCATCCCAGACAGACCCAGGACACTGAGCCATTCTAAGTTTCTATGATTCTATTCTGTGCTTTATGGTTTCTCAGACTTTTGTACTAAATATGTGGTGTATATCTTTGTGGGAAAAACTTTAAAATATTACAGAATGTGTATTATGCTGCTTTATTTCACTTCATATATAAAAACATTACTCCATTATGTAGTTTTCAGAGAAAGGGTAAAACTGAGATCTAAGGGTAGCCAAAACCTTTTTTTATTATTATTATTATTTTTAGCAGTAGTTCTGTATTGGCTAAGTCTGTAATATTATAAACTTGAGAAAAGTCATGTTCTCTCCCATCTGGTAGATGACATCCTGGTGGCCAGTTAGTACCCTGCAGAGATGGGCTGTGTATTTGGTGCTTTGCTCCTGACCATAGAACAGCCTGGAGATCATAGTGAAGGCTTGTTTTGGAAGCAGGCTCAGTCTAACTTTTCAACTTTGGAGAAGTTTCATTACAATAACAATTGTTTGTCTTTCCACAGAGGAAGTAAAATAGTTCTGTATCTAACATTATGCTTGGGAATGCTTTCTGGGAATGCATGTGTAAGGAAGACTTGTTTTAGAAGTTTGAGGCTTCCAGGTTAGATTTTGCAATGTGCTAACTCAGAAGGACTTAAGGGTTGCCAGCACAGCACTGTGCTTTAACATTGCATTGCATTGCTTGTGTAATACTCTACTCTGAGACACCAAAAACATCATGTAAAGCATAAGGCTTCCTTTGTCCTAGGAGCCAAGTATTATGGCATGAAAGGCCGAGAAGCACTACATGCAGGTAAATGCATTGCATTTTGTGGAGGGCTAAGTAGCTAGGCAAACATACAGCATTCATATGGCTGTGCAACTTTCATTCTAAATTTCAATTTCTCTTCATAAATTATTCATATGTTTGCTTAGATAAGCTCTCCTAATCACAGAGGATGAGGTCACTGAATTGGGCCAAAGAAAAAGATGCTGCGTGATATATTCTGTGAAATTCCCAACAAGCAGATCTTAACTTTAAATCTACAACATTCAGAATGTTAACTTAAAAACTTATTATTTGTGCTTTGTGTAAAGTACAAAGATGCAAAGAAATTTAAAGGAAGGAATGACTGCCCATTAAAATATATTAGCCAAATTTTAATTAAAACGGATTTTATATGTTTCTGATATAAAGATTGCAGAACTGAAATTATATAGAACTAATTGCCTTTCTAACATTTATGTATTGGTTGTATACCGATTGTTGCTTATCATAATGTCCAGAAGGTTGGCCAAGCAAGATTTCTTTTTCTTACTCTATGAGTAAAAACCTATCATAGCAATTCCCCAACATTAGATGTTGTTGAGAACTATATCTTCAGGAATGGGGATTTATGGTTATATGGTTATAATTTTAAATACGTAACGGTATATTATAGATATTTTGGAGTGTATATTTTGTTTTAGTTATTAGCTATTAACTAGGTCATTGCTATGTCCTTCATTGCTATGTCCTTTTCTATTTCTATTTTGTCTTCAAAATAAAAGTTTTAATTCGGTGTTGCTTCAGTTGTTGCTATAATACTGCTGTTTTGATGTTTAACTGGTCCTTGTAGTTACCATGTAAGCAATGTAACCACTTGACAATGTTCTGTCCTGCGCTGAACAAGCTGTCCGCTTTGTGCAGAAAAGTCATCTCTTTGTCCAGTGGCTGAAGTATATTCTTCTTATTTGTCTTCCAGGCACAGGAGAGAGTGGCAAAAGCACGTTCATCAAACAGATGAGAATCATCCACGGATCAGGTTACTCTGATGAAGATAAAAGGGGCTTTACAAAACTGGTGTACCAGAATATATTTACAGCAATGCAGGCCATGATCAGAGCCATGGATACCCTCAAAATACCATACAAATATGAACATAATAAGGTGAGATTTTTGTTTATTTCCATAGCTGAAGCTTTTCCTCTTTTATCTTTAGGAAGTGTACTGAAGGTCTCTAAAAATTATACATCATGTACAAATTATATTCTACCTAAAATTTAGAAGAAAAGGGCTTCTTCTAGTCCTGCCTCTACTTCTCTGCCATTTGCACTGCTCTGACAGCACAGAGGTGCTGCTCTTAAGAAGATATCTGGGGGTGAGAGGGTTGTCATAGCAAGAGGGTTAAGGGGTTAAGAGCAGGCTGGCATTTGCCTGTGACTTTAGTTGCCTCTTTTCCTTTCCTCCCATTCCATGTCTGGGCCAGAGCACAGTTAAGACATTCTTCTGGTTTGTACCAGTACTATTTAAGACTTTCCATTAATATTATGTGGGGAAAAATCAAATTTATTAGAAAACTAGATGGGGATATCTTGTTGAGTGTGAGTATATTATGAAATAAAACTTTTGACACAAGGCCTTAGAATAAGCCAATTCTTTAGAAAGTGATGATATCGCTGAAATTTAGAAAAAGAAAATACCTTTAAAGCATTTTGTAAGTTTTATCTTTGGTTAACCTGACTTTGTTCAGTTTTTTTAAAATATTAGCTTTCTAAAAGAAAGATGAATGACATATTTTAAAGTTTCCATGAAAGAGGGTGAAGCACTTAATACAAGTGATATTTTTTGCATGGGGAGGCAAAGGATTACATGGCTGTATCTCCCGTTCCTTTCCATTGGGGTGCTCTGTCTTTGAGAACAGTTCCTGAGAACTGGTCCTGATATTTACTACTGACTCTTACTACTGACTCAGTAACTTTGTCAGATGGAGAGATTAAGATCTCTTATGAGTGAAAGGCTAGCCTTTCTTTGAATCTTGTGAAAGGAGATTTAATGATTATTTAGTAATCCTTGATGAAAATTATACTTGTATTTTTTTATTATTTGCTTAAATATCAGAAGCTATCTAAAAGCACATAAATTGACAATACGGAAGTAAGCTTCTGTTAACTAGGACAGGCAAGATGAAAAAAGTATGTTGATAGAAGTTGTGGTGGTTTTATTTTGCTGGGCAGCTGAACTCCAGAACTCCACTGCAACCACTCTATCACTCCCCCTCTTCTTCTGAAGAGGGGGAGCAGAGAATATGCTGGGAAGAAAAAAAAGTCTCACGGATTGAGATAAGGATAGAATCATAGAATCATTAAGGTTGGAAAAGACCTCCAAGATCATCTGGTCCAACCATTACCCTACTACCAATGTTACTGACTAAACCATGTCCTTAAGCACCACATCCAGCCTTTCCTTAAACACCCCCAGGGACAGTGATGCCATCATGTTCCAATGTCTGAAATTAAAAAGAAATGGAAGAGGGAAAAAACAAGCAAATTCCGTGCAGAAGCACAATGAGAGAAATAAAATATTCTCTACTTCCCATCAACGAGCGATGTTCAGCTACATCCCGGAAAGCAGGGTATCAATATACATAGCGGTTGTTTGGGAAGACATATGTCTTCATAACGAAAGCCCTCTCTACACCCCCCCTTCCTTCCCCTTTCCCACCTTTTATTTCTAAGTCTGACATCGTATGGTATGGAATGTCCCTTTGGTTGGTTTAGGTCAGCTGCACTGGTGATGTCCCCTCCCCACTTCTTGCCCACTCCCAGCCTACTGTCTCTGGAGTTTAGAGGGATTCTTGATGCTGTGCCAGCATTGCTCAACAATAGACAAAACATTGGTGTGATACCAATGCTGTTCTAGCTACAAGTGCAGAGCACAGTACGGTAAGGGCCACTGCAGGGAACGTTAAATCCATCCGAGCCGGACCCAATACAGAAGTCTTTTGTGTTTACATATATGAAGTTTAATTATTAGAATTGATCTGCAGTGTATGTTTGAAGGGATCTTATTTAGAAGTAGGAAAAGTGAAGCTTATTATCAGGCGAAGGCTTAGTTTCTCCATTTGTGTCCACCAGAGTCATTGCAGCTGATTACCACATTGTGATGTAATGGTATGGTAACCAAAGAATCTTGCAGGAGCCTGGGTTTATACAGTGGCAAGCTAGGCAGGTCCTGTCAAAATCAGCATTGGTAACTTTCTTTAATGTGTTTTTGGGGTTTCTGAGTTTATGAAAATGTTTGGAAATTTTGAAAAATTTGTCCTAAATAGAATGCTGATCTGAACCTCCTAGTCTAATTGTATTCTTGAGCTGTCTGATTTCCCCTTGCCCCTCAGAAATCAAAATCAAATGTATAACTCATATAACTAGTATTAAAAAGGAAATTGCATTTGTATGTGTATTTCAGCTCCATGTTTTTACTGTACATAAAGCACTGAATTTCCTATCAAACTGACTTTAAATGTTAATTGATTGTGAAGCGCACGTTTTTCTTCTGTATTGGTATTGACCATCTCTTTGCTGTACTATATGGAAGTCCATTATAAATCTTTGTAGTATGCTACAGAGTATATATTCTATAGTTATTATTTGAGTGTTGAATTTATATAGAATATTTTTATATAGTTGAAGTGAATGTTAGATGCGGCATATCTGTATACATGTGACCAGACCTTTCTAGTTATAGCTGTTCACTTTTTATATATAAAAATAACTTTCTTGAAAGTGAGAAAGTCTATCTTTGTGCTCAGCTACTTCACAAGCATTCCCATTAGTTCTAATAGGGCTATGTGTGGAGTAAAGTGCCAAAGCTGACAGGTTCTAGATGCAGTTCCTTTATAAACTCAGCAGGATTTTTTTTTTTTTTAATTCAGGGGAATTAAAAAATACAAACTTTTTTTTTTAATTTTTTTTTTTAACTTTTTTTTTCATTGAAAACAAACTCAGCCTTGCAGTCTAGAAAACACAGGAAAGGCACTTCCTATGAAATTGAAACTCATGTCAGGAAATTCAGTCTCTGGAAATAATATCTCAAAGTTTGGGTAACAGCATATTCTTAGCACAGTACTTGTTTTGCACAATAGCTTAGAAACCTACAGCTCAAGCTACTACTTATATGGCTGTGCCTAAAGAAATGGGAGTGAAGTGACCCTTTTATCAAATTCAAAAAGTTCAGTTAAGTAGGCAGTTGGAATCTTTGTACAGTGTAAAACAATGACATCTAGGCTGGATTATTTTAATATCAGCATAGGAAGGAGCAAGTTTTAAGTTAAGGCAGTTAGTTCTTCCAGTATTGTGTTGGGTTCATAGTCACCAATATAATTAAATCAGCAAACTCTGAAATGCTTTGTCCTATATTATGACAATCTAACTTCTTTGAAAGATTTATTATCAGAACAGTGAAAGTCAATTGAGAAACGTAAATGTTAGTGTTTAAATTGTAATGTCTGATTACTGATGGTAGGGCACTGTATCACGTAAAACATTTCTCTTGTTAACTGCAGAATCTGAGCTCTATTGAGGTTTAAGATAACAGGTGAGGGTGATCTCTTTAAGGAAATGGTGGCTTATGGATTGTTTTTTTTAGTTTCCTTTTGAGTAAATGTTACTGTGTTTCCATTATTTTTAAATATAAGTTGTGAAGTTTTTATATGCATATTGAATTTTGGAGAAGCAGTTTATAAAATATAGAAAAGCCTTAGGGTGTTCTTTGTGTTTCTCAAAATTGCCCGTCTGCAAAATTTTTGTGAGTGTAGAATAGTAACTCATGTGCAAGCACTAACATTTGCATACACATTTTTAAAATCTAAAATATATATTTTAAAATCTTTTTTAAAACCATATTTTTAGAATTTTGACCTGTGTATCTATGTTTCTGTCAGTCCACCCAAGTTAATTAATACTGAATTAAAACTGTTAACTGTATTTTTTTTTTTTAACTTTTGACTTAACTTTGGTGTGGTATCTCCATTCTTGGAGATATTCAAAAGCCACCTGGACATGGTCCTGGGCAACTGGTTCTAGGTGATCCTGCTTGAGCAGGGGGATTGGACCAGATGACCTCCAAAGGTCCCTTCCATCCTTATCCATTCTGTGATTCTGACATTCCCAGTGTTGTCCATAGTGGCTTAGAAGCCATTGTTCTAGGTAATGTAGTCCCCATTTCTCCTGTTCTATCTTTTTTCATGTCTAATATTGGTGAAGGATGTTTTTTTATTTTTTTTTTCTCTCCTGTTGTTACAAAAGTTCTACTAAATAAATCTACTCCTGTACTAAAGAACTACTACCAGTTTTACCCCTTTTTGTTCCTTTTCAGTGTAATTTCCAGAACACAGTTACCTCTTCTTATAGACTGTCTGGAAGTTGTCATTCATTAGTGGTTAACAGGCAGGAAATCATAATTGAATATGATGCCAAGAATTTCCTGTGAGACTTCTTAAATAGTCATAACAAGTTACCCAATGTGAGTAAGCTACAAGAACAGAGAGACTGAAAACATAAAATCAACTCTTAGTGTAGACAAAGAAGTTTGCTCTAAGTTTCAAAGAGTAGTTCCACTGATGAAGTTGTTTCTGTATTTAAGCCTATTCCCTATAGGGAATGTTTAAAAATGAAAATAAGCAAGTATGGGAAAATGCTTTTAAAGTCCAAAATCTTACTGATGTTCTCTTCAAGGCCAAGTTTACTTTGTTGATAGCTTTTTTTTTTTTTTTTTTTTTACCCCAAGTCGGATGAATCTATTGTAACAAACAGACAAAAGTAAGATAATAGGAGCAAGTATGGAGTCAGATTACATAAATCTCAAGTGAACAGTTTTGAGTTTTAAATGTTTTGAATCTCTTCAGTGATATTTGATGTTCAGCAAACATAAGTTGGAGAAAAGGACCTCCCTCCTACCTCACCTGATATGCAAATAATGTGAAGGACTGAATACCAAACAGCAGTGTGCTAATTGTGTGTGAGATCCATTGACTCTCAGATTATGTAGTATGTATGGTAGTTTTTGTCTTTTGTGAAAGAAGGATATTCTGAGGATGTTGAAATGAAATGCTTCTAAAGAATAGCTTATTGGTTTGTAACACACATAATAAAGTGCCTCTTCAGGTAGATGGAGAAAACTGAACTGTGCCATCCACACAAACAGTAGTATTCTTCAGTGTCTCATAACTGAAGAAGAGAGCTTAAAAGCAGGTTGCACGAAAAAGGGATTTATACTACTCATGTTACTTAGCATTCAGCACATCCTAGTACTCTCAGATGTCTTACTGCAGACACATAAAAATAAAGAAAAATTACCTAGTAAATAGAAGTTTTGCAGACTGTTAAATGCTTCAAATAATGTGAAGCTTCTGATGCAATTTTTTGGCAAGAACTAGACTACCTAAAAGCCAGCCAACGTGGAAGAGAGCATAGTAAGATTTCAAGTATCGTAATCAATTAACTTTTATTCAGATAAAGAATTAAAGATTACTTTTTTTTTTCAGGAGCCTTGTTTGACGTGAGGTAAAACCTGGCTCCCCAATAGCTTTACATTTCCTCCCATGATGACGTTCATCAAAGATCTTTAGGGGCTCCAATAAAGCCATGAACAATTTCTTCCTCATAAAGAATGTTGGTAAGGACTTCCAGAATCCTAAATAGATCTCAGTCTCTCTCCAACTGGTTTTCTTCTATTTTAAGTCTCCTTCTGTCAGTCATTTACTCCTCTGATGCCCAGCTTGCCTATCTCCAGTCTTTATACATTTAACCTTATAAAGTCCTTATCTATTTACCTGTGACCTTACCATATTGTCCTACTCTCTACTGTTTTTGTTTTCCATTATATTTGAATCAAACTTCAAAAAAATAATCTTTTTATAAATGTGTTAACTTATATTCTGTCCTACTCCTCCTATTTCACTCATTTGTTTACCCCTTGGTTAGAGCAGAGATTTCTTGCATTTGTCAGTATTACTCCAATGAATTTGTAAATTACTTGTTTCCTCTGTTATGTTCTGCATTACTATTTCATATGTTATTCCAACAGAATTGACTTTTAGATTTTTTTCTAAATATAGGAAAACGATTATGTGTCAGAGATAAGGTAGGTTAGCAAGGTTGCTTGAAATGCTGAGAATATCTGTATTTTTAAGAAACATATCAATAAACAAGCAAATATTCTTCAACTTCCCAATAAAATTATATGTAATTTCACCTATATGAAAAGAGAAGACTGTCTCAGCCTTCAGTTATGCAACCTTACTTAAATTTTGACATTTTAGAAACAGCTGCAAGACCAAAAAATTCAATGAATTAATCACATTTAGGTTTATGCATGTGTTAACATTTAATTCTGAAAAGAGTAGGACTTTGATTATGGAGCATGTATGACAGATACAGAATACTGTAGACATAAATTTGAAAACTCAATGTTAGCAGTGCATTATTGCTTATTTTTTTTTTTAAATATAACATTTTGTTGATTAACTACCTTTTGCTAACAGGAAGTGGTAAATCGTATAGAAAATCATGTGTATGGGGTGTGATGTCTATTTTTTATCTTTTTACTGCATCTGGTAGTGGGGAGAATGCTTGCTTACAGATTGTTGTAGATTTTGAGATCGTACATGCAGTAGTTAAAGGACTGTGACTATAGGAAGATGTTTTTAGCATTTTTTTGTTTCTTTTTATAAGTATTCTTTCTCTTTTTCTTCAGATCTGTTTGTCACAGTTATTTTGCTTAGAAAGCGTATTGTGTGTCTGAAAGGAAACATTCATGTAAGCATGCTTTCTGACAATAAAAATGTGAAATGCTCACAGAGCACCTTCTGTATGTGTTAGAAATCTGGAGTTTATTTTAAGGTAATGAATGAGGTTTCACACTGAAAATGATTCTGACTTTTCCTTTATTAGCATCAACTATATAATTATATAGGTATTTATATTACATATAATATTTGATATACAAATATAGCTATACTTTGCTAGAGTAAAATATTTATTAACACTAATAGCTTCCTAATTAGTTCATTCATTAGTGCAAGATAAGTATTTAGATTATCCAGCACTGATATCTGAAATAATTTTAGATTTAAATATTTTCTTAAAATTCCTCAGAAACTTTAAGAAAGTATTTCCTATGCACAGTAAGCATTTTGGGGGGGAAACTGACTGATTGAATTATGTTCCATTTATGTTATATGAAATGACTAAAAACTCTTCAGTATCATGTCTTCATTATTCATTTCTACTAACTCACAAGATTTTCTTGAAATAAGATTTACTGCCATGAATTAAGAAATCATCAGCTAAAACAGGCCATTTTTTCTGAAGGTTTTGTCAATATCTCTTTTTCAGTTTCTACTTCCTATTTGTTAAAAGTCATAAAGTCCAAGATGCAAGAAAGCTTTCTCTTATACAGTTCAGCTTTGGTTTAGAAAATTGTCTATTGTTAAGCAAAAGAGTTTTGTTTAAGAAACAATAACAACAAAAATCCACAACTGTTTTTATCAAGTGTTTGTTTTTATTATAATTATTATTTTGTTTTTATAGTGGGATGCTTTGCCTGATATCTGTATGCACATAATTACTTTGATTGTCTGCTTTCTTTGAAAGTTCTCTTGCATTTTTTTTCTCCTTGATCATAGCAGGCATAAAGTCTGAATATTAGAGTTGATCACATATTCACACTATGTGAGTCCAATCACATGCCTGTTTTCAGTTAGTGAAAACAGTTGCCTAACTGTTTTCAGTTAGTTTTAAGTGACTATACAAAGGCGAGGCATGAGACAAAGGTCCAGTGTTTTGTTTACAGAAAAGGTGTATGGCAAAGGACAATCTAAGTATGACATTATCAGTGTTTGCTTTAATTTCCTATTAACAATATTATTTTCCAGAATCAAAACACAAAACCTCTGTTGCATGACTCAACTTTGGCCACAAAATTTATACATTTTGACTGGTTTCTATAGATTATTTAATATTATGGTGGGCCTGTGATATTGGATAAGTAGAAAATGAGGTTGCTTTGAATACCATCTTACACTTCTTTAATTCTCATGTGTCTCTCAGTTTCTCAGCTCTTAATCCCTATTGTACATGAGAGTTCATGAGATGTATGCCTTGTCTGGGGCAAGTAATACTGTGGAAAAGCTGTTACAATTAAGGGGGTGTGTGTCATGATAATTAATTTTTTTCAGGTTGATGACTTTCCATTTTTCTTCATTTAACCAACAGGGTAGAGTTAAAATTTGGAACATTTTTTTAGTTAACCTGCTAAGCTAACTTGTAGATAGAGTGCTAACAATAGACTGCATGTACGTTTGGCAAATTTTCTGTTTTTCTTGAAAATTTCCAAAATGTAAATTATGTGCTAAATTGTTTATGTTCCTCTATCCTTAGATATATTTTTAAAATAAACTATGACTAATTGTGGTCGTTTTACGCTGCTATGCAGCTGAACTCCACCACAACCGCTTTCTCACTCAGGGAGAAAATACAATGGAAAGGGATCACGGGTTGATATAAGGACAAAGAGATCACTCAACAATTATTGTCACAGGCAAAACAGACTCAGAACAATAAGATTAATGTAATTAATTGCCTATGACTAGAAGACCAGAACAGTGATAAACTAAAAGCAAATGAAAAACACCTTCACCCCTATCCACCCTCTTCTACGTCCTTCCCCCTGAGTAGCACAGGGGAACGGGGAATGGGGGTTGCAGTCAGTCCATAACACTTCGTCTCTGCCACTCCTTCACAATCACTCTATTCCCCTGCTCCAACATAGGGTCCCTCCCATGGGATACAGTCCTTCCCGAACTGATCCGACGTGGGCTTCCCATAGGCAGCAGCTCTTCAAGAACTGCTCCAAATATGGGTCCGTACCACGGGGTCCATCCATCAGGAGCAAACTGCTCCAACCTGGATCCTTCATGGGCAGAAGCTCCTGCCAGGTCACCTGCTCCTGCATGGGCTCCTCTCCAGGGGCCGCAGATTCAGTCTGGAGTCTGCTCTGGTGGGGGCTCTCCACAGGCCACAGCCTCCTTCAGGTCAGATCCACCTGCTTCATCATGGTCTCCTCCACAGGCTGCAGCATGAAAATCTGCTCCACCGTGGTACACCATGGGCTGCAAGGGGACAACCTTCTCCACCATGATCCTCTCCACAGGCTGCAGGGGAACATCAGCTCCAGTGCCTGGAGCACCTCCTTCCACTCCTTCACTGAACTTGGTGTCTGCAGGGCTGTTTCTCACGCCTCACTCTCCCAGCTGCTGTTGTGCAGCAGTTTTTCCCCTTTCTTAAATATGCTCACACAGAGACACAACCAACGTCACTCATTGGCTTGGCTCTGGCCAGCAGCGAGTCCCTTTTGGAGCTGGCTGAAACTGGCTCTTATCTTACAGGGTGGCAGATTCTGTATTCTTCTCACAGAGTCCACCCCTGCAGCCCCCTGCTACCAAAACCTTGCCACGTAAACCCAATACACCAATTATTTGAGAACCTATGCTTTCTGTATTTGTTGTTGGTAGTACAAGCAGATAAATGAGTACTCTTGGTGTGTG
The DNA here is from genome assembly GCA_011075105.1 of Heteronetta atricapilla. Lineage (NCBI taxonomy): Eukaryota > Metazoa > Chordata > Aves > Anseriformes > Anatidae > Heteronetta > Heteronetta atricapilla. Next base: position 13,795 of record MU014080.1, read on the forward strand.
CATTTGTTCTTTGTATCTTACCTACAGTTCTTATCCAGCTATTTTTTGGACCAACGAACCAAGTGCTGTCAATTATATAGGATGTACAAAAAAGTAACTGTCTGTCACTGTAGTATAAAAAGTCTTGGGCACATTTGCTTCCCTTCTGGACTCCAGTACAGCCATATGTGGAAGAAGAATGGGAACATGCCACAGAGTAAGAGGTATTAACACAGCAGTTGTGTAACCCTGGTGAATCCCATTGTGCTCTTTGTGGTTCCAGTTGTACCACTTCATGGCTATTTTAATGTTTGTATTACTATTTATCCAAAAAAAAAAAAAAAACACAGCTATCAAAAATATTGCCATTGGATTTTGTTTGGTCATATTTTCTTATCTAGTCCATATCTATATCTACAGAGGCTTTACTGGGTATTTCATAGAAGAACACCATTTTGACCTTGGAAATTCTGACTGCAAACTTGTTTTTTCTAACTGTACCATTTGTATGGCCACACTATGTCATTTTACATTTGTGAAGAGGTTTAGAACAAAATGAAAAATATTTTTTGTGCTCATTTCTATTAGTGTGTTTATTCAATTATGATTATTTTTGAGGTAGTCCAGTAGTTTATTCTTTACTGCTGGTTCTGCTCAAATAGTTGCTTCACATTGGAGAAACATGGTGGCACAAATTATTCAAAGCACCTTCAAGGACTGTTTAAATCAGGAATCTCCTGAGTACTAAACAGGCATAGCTTTTAGACATGCAGGGTTCACTAAGTAAACTCTTAGATTACATTGGCAACTTGTAGTTGTGTATAAACATGATTTATGTCCCATCTAAGTATTTTAACCAGTGTTCTGACATAACAGCACTTTTCTGCAGTGTATTCTAATATTTTTTTTGAGCTGGGTGTAGATGCAAAGGTAGTATAAGTTATCAATCCACTTTTTCAGAAACTGAAAATATGTGAATAGCTTGGAATGAAATGTTTTTTTTTGAATGATGACATTCAAAAAAACAAAACAAAACAAAACAAACAAAAAAAACCACCAAACTCCTCAATTTCTATCTAAACCATAACATAATATGTTCATATATCATTTGGTAATAAAGCTAAGGCCAGAATAATTCATTGTACCAGGCTCTGAAAGTTAAACTTGCTTCTTATAAAGCACGTTACAACCAAATAAGAAGAATCTTGTGTAATTTAAACTCTTGACAATTTTGTTTTTACTGAATTCAGAAAACAATATAATCATAAAATCGTGTGTGTTTTCTGGGATGCAATATTTTTAAGAAACATTTTATATATTTTTTTGTATGTTTCCTTTGATGACCCTATGCTATTTTTAATATATTTTTTTAAGCTGGTTTCATTGAAACTCGGGATTGAATTTTTTTGCATTAAGGCTTTTTAATTACTTTTTTTTTCTCTCCATACAATGAGAACTTTCTTGGTTTCCCGTGATTCTTTTTTCACCTTTCCTTTCCTCCACTTTCTCAGTCAGTCTGGAATGCTTCAATATTGCCTTGACCTTTGAAAATTTAAAACACAAAAAACCAAAGGATTGAAAATAAAGCTACTCAAAACAGTGTAAAAACTTGCTGTATATTGTAAATTCTCTGGCAGTCAGTCTGCACATGAAAATAAGACCATAGGGAAGAATGAAATGTGACAATTTTCAAAAATAGCTTGTGGAACTTTTAATGTAAATGTGCAATAAAATTTTGGGGAAGAAAGTAACTTCAACATTTTTAAAAGATTTTTTTTTTCAACTACCTGCCATTTTATAACTAGCTTGAGTTTTTTTAACCCTTTTCTGTAGCAAAAAAAGGTAACTGCTTCTGTGATAATGCAGGTGCCAACAATACTGGACTGAGATATCACTAAAAGATATGAAGAATGTTTGACTAGTACATGTATGTAATCTGGCAGACAGCATAAAATGGACTTTGCTGAAAGAAAATCGGAGTTATTTGTCTGTTTCAAATTTGCTTATGGGGGGAAGCTGTTTAAGGTTACTGATGGACAATCTGAAGTCATAATTGCTCAGCACTGGTAAACTGATAGAGGAATGAGCTGATGTAGCATGTAAGAATACCTCACCTGGCTGGAAATGGGAATGAAAACTCCATGTAAGACAGCAAAGGTTCTTTTCTGATGAGATATGAAAAGCTGGAGTATTCTCTTGAAACAATCATGGAATATGAGTGGTCAGGGGCTGATTTTGGTAAAGAGAACTGGGACTGGGGGATGAACCAAAAGCAAGGTTAAGGCGCCTGGTGCTGTTTCTCATATAACTGGTTGGTTTAGGTCAGCTGCCCTGGTGGTATCTCCTCCCCACCTTTAACCCACTACCAGCCTGCTGGCTCCTGGGGAGATTGCATGGAGTCCTGATGCTGTGCCAGTCTTGCTCAGCAGTAGACAAAACACTGGTGTGATATCAATGCTATTCTAGCTACAAGTGCAGAGCACAGCATTCTATGGGCTGCCACAGGGAACGTTAACTCCATCCCAGCCAGACCCAGCACAGAAGTCTTTTGTGTTTACATATATGAAGTTTAATTATTAGAATTGATCTGCAGTGTATGTTTGAAGAGATCTTATTTAGACTCAGTACACTACAGTGCATAACAGGTTTGATTGGGCAGGTCCAGCTCGGTTGGCAGATCCCCTAGTACTGACTAACCAGGTAGCCTTTGCCAAATGTGAATCCCAATTTTTGAATGTCCCATTGCCTTCAGTGTAGTCTTTAACAGTCCATTATATCATTCAACTATACCAGACACTGGTGCATGATAGGGGATGTGATATACCCATTCAATACCATGTTCTTTGGCCCAAGTACAGACAGCATAAAATGGACTTCACTAAAAGAAAATCGGAGTTATTTGTCTGTTTCAAATTTTTTCTATGTCCAGGTGGAGACCATTAGTAGTGTCCCATGGGGGTCTGTCTTGGGACCCGTGCTTTTCAATATCTTCAGTACTGACATAGACAATGGGATTGATTGCACCCTCAGTAAGTTTGCAGATGACACCAAGCTACGTGGTGTGGTTGTGAGGTGGTTTAACCCGGCCAGCAGCTAAACACCACACAGCCGTTCCCTCAGCAGAACGGCTCGACCCTCAGCAACCCCACAACAAAAGGGTCCTCTGAGAGACCGGGCAAGGTAGACAACTGTTTAATGCCC
>MU014080.1:21974-45485 GCA_011075105.1 Heteronetta atricapilla
TGGGATCCCCCTTTCACTCCAGAAATACAGATGGGTTCTGGCCCATTTGAGAAAGGAAAAAACTGCTGCACAACAGCAGCTGGGAAAGCGAGGAGTGAGAAACAACCCTGCAGACACTAAGGGCCCAGAAACTTGGCTAACTCAGTTAGGGAGCAATGGTATCACCTATCACCTGAGAGGCCACAGCTTCTCAGAGCTTAGCACCCCCCACTTGCAATACAGCCTCCCAGACAGAGTTCCAGGGGGAATATGCTGCCACCTAAGTGTCAGGCCACAGGGTGTGCTCTACTCTTACACCAGTTCAGGATAGCAGGAATAAGCACACCTGTGGGAGGTATGCACAGGTGGAGACACTCCTCCACCTAGTGATAGAGCTCCAGGAAGAGGTAAGTAGGCTAAGGAGGACAAGGGAGCTTGAGGCAGAAGTTAGAGTACTGGAGCTGTTCTCTACCTTTTCTGAGACAGGCCCAGCAAACAGAAGGGACGCTCAATAGAGGGGTTTCCCTAACTTCACTTTACCTGGCTGAAAGCACTGACTGTAGTGGGTTTTATGTGGCAATGCTTTGGAACCAGGGAGCCATAAGGATGGATTCTACAAGAAGAATCCAAAAGCTGCCCTGTGTTAGATAAGGGCCCTGCTTTTGGTCAGAGCCAAGCCAATAAGCAATATTGTTTGCACTTCTGTGAGAGCATATTTAAGAAAGGAAAACAAAACAAAACAACAAAAAAACTGCTGGGGAACAGGAACAGCAGCTGGGAGAGAGAGAGAGGAGTGAGAAACAGCCTTGCAGACACCAAGGTCAGTGAAGAAGGAGGGGGAGAAGGTGCTCTAGGCACCAGAGCTGAAGTTCCCCTGCGGCCTGTGGTGAGTACCATGGTGAAGCAGGCTGTCCCTCTGCAGCCCATGGAGTACCACGGTGGAGCAGCATCCCATACTGCAGCCCATGAAGGAGCCCACAGTGGAGCAGGTGGATCTGCCCTGATGGAGGCTGTGGCCTGTGGAGGACCCCCAATGGAGCAGATTCCAGACTGGACCTGTAGCCCATGGAAAGGAGCCCATGCAGGAGCAGGTGACCTGGCAGGAGCTGCTGCCTGTGGGGGACCCAGGTTGGAGCAACATACTCCTGAGTGATGAACCCCATGGTACAGACCCATATTTGGAGCAGTTCTTGAAGAGCTGCTGCCTGTGGGAAGCCCATACAGGATCAGTTCAGGAAGGGCTGTATCCCATGGGAGGGACCCCACATTGGAGCAGGGGAAGAGAGTGACCGTGAAGGAGCGACGGAGACAAAGTGCTATAGATTGACCACAACCCCCATTTCCCCATGCCCCTGTGCCACTCGGGGGGGAGAGGTGGGGGGCGGGGGGGAGGGCGGCAGGCCGGAGGTGGAAGAGGGTAGAAGGGGGGAAGGTGTTTTTGGTTTCTTTTCTTTGTTTCTCACTTCTCTAGCCTGTTAGTAATAGGCTATAAATCGTACTGTCTTCCTACTCTGAGTCTGTTTTGCCCATCATGATAATTGTGATCTCCCTGTCCTTATCTCAGCCCTTGAGCCCTTTTCATTATATTTTTCTGCCCTTTGCATCGTACTTTCTCCCCCTTCCTCTTTGAGGAGGGGGACTGAGAGAGCGGTTGTGGTGGAGTTTGGCTGCCCACCCAAGTAAAACCAACACAGTGAATTAGAGGATAAGGGGCAATGGCAACAAGTCCCTACATGGTGTGGCAGGCATGCCCACACAAGGACTTCCCCACCTTCCCAGGTGCCTATGCACAATAGGTATGAAGCTTTGCAGGTGTGTCTGAACATTATTGAGGAACATGGTACATCTGGCTTGGAGGTGACACCGAGGTCATGTCAACCTGCACCCTGCATTTTAATGCTTCTACCAAATAAAAAAGATGGGTCATTGTTGTGGGAGACTCCCTTCTGAAGGGAACAGAAGGCTCAGTATGTAGACTGGACCCACTTCATAGGGAGGTCTGCTGCCTCCCTGGGGCATGGGTTAGGAATGTGAAAAGGAAGCTTTCTGCTCTGGTTCAGCTCTCAGATTATTACCTGTTATTGATTTTTCAGGTAGGCAGTGGTGAAGATGAAGTCCGAGGGCAATCAAAAGAGACTTCAGGTCCTTGGGACAAATACTTAAGGGATCAAGAGCACAGGTGGTGTTTTCCTGTATCCCTGCAATTAGAGGGAATGATGAGGTGAGGAACAGGAAGAGTCAGCAAATAAATGGCTTCGAGCCTGGTGTCACCAGCAGAAATTTGGGTTTGATCAAGAGTAATTTTACAAGATGCCAGGCTTGCTGGCAATCGACAGGGTTCACTTATCTCTAAGCGGAGAAAAGATCTTTGATCAGGAGTTAGCAGGGCTCATTGATAGGGCTTTGGACTAGATTTGAAGGGGGAAAGGGATAAAAACAGGCTTGACAGAGACAAGCCGGGGGGCAGTATAACAATGGTTATTGTTATATAAGCTCATGAATGTGGTCTACCTAGACTTCGGTAAGGCTTATGACACCATTTCCCACAACATTCTCCTGAAAAAGCTGGCTGCTCAAGGCTTGCATGGGTGTACGCTTCGTTGGATTAAAAACTGGCCGGGTGGCCAGGCCCAAAGAGTCGTGGTGAATGGAGTTAAATGCAGTTGGAGGCCAGTCACTAGTCATGTCCCCCAGGGCTCAGTACTGGGGCCAGTTCTCTTCATTCTTTATCAATGATCTGGATGAAGGGATCAAGTGCCCCCTCAGTAAGTTTGCAGATGACACCAAGTTGGGTGGGAGGGATGATCTGCTCGAGGGTAGGAAGGCTCTGCAGAGGGATCTGGATAGGCTGGACTGATGGGCAGAGGCCAACTGTATAAGGTTCAACAAGGCCAAGTGCCGGGTCCTGCACTTGGGGCACAACAACCCCATGCAACGCTACAGGCTGGGGGAAGAGTGGCTGGAAAGCTGCCTGGGGGAAAGGGACCTGGGGATATTCATCGATAGCTGTCTGAATATGAGCCAGCAGTGTGCTCAGGTGGCCAAGAAGGCCAACAGCATGCTGGTTTGTATCATAAATGACATGGCCAACAGGACTACGGAAGTGATTGTCCCTCTGTGCTCAGCTCTAGTGAGGCCGCACCTTGCATATTGGGCCACTCGTTAGAAGAAAGACATTGAGGTGCTGGAGTGTGTCCAAAGAAGGGCAAGGAAGCCTGTATCCCATGGGAGGGTCCCCACATGGGGGCATGGGAAGAGAGTGACTGTGAAGGAGTGGCAAAGGCAAAGCATTATGGACTGGTTGCAGCCTCCATCCCCTGTTCCCTTCCACTGCTTTGGGAGGACATAGAAAAGGGTGGATGGGGGTGAAGATGTTTTTAATTTGTTTTTAGTTTCTCACTGCTCTAGCATGTTAGTAATAGGCAATAAATTACATTAATCTCCTTATGCTTATCCTGTTTTGCCTGTGACAATAACTGTTGAGTGATCCTGTCCTTATCTCAGTCCTTGAGCCCTTTTCATCATATTTTCTCCCCCTTTCCCTTTGAAAGATTGAAAGAATGGTTGTGGTGGAGTTCAGCTGCCCAGCTGAGTAAAAACACCACATGAAGCCATGTTGGCTGTCACCAATCACCTCTGTGTACTTTAGTGTAGTTTCCAAGAGGATCTGCTCCATGGTCTTGCCAGGCACAGAGGTGAGACTGACTGTCCTGTAGTTCCCAGGGTCTTCCTTTTTTCACATTTTAAAAACAGGGTTATGTTTCCCCTCTTCCAGTCAGTGGAAAATTCATCAATTCCCATGACTTCTCTAATATTATGAATAGTACCTTAGCAGCTTCATCTGCCAGTTCCCTCAGGACCCTCAGATGCATCTCATCAGGTCCCATGGACTTGTGCACCTTTAGGTTCCTTAGATGGTCTCAAAGATGATCTACAGTGAGCATTTCTTCATTCTCCCACTCTCTGCCTTTGCCTTCGGTGACTTGGGTGGTGTGGCTAGAATGCTTGCTGGTGTGTTATAAACACTGTTTTAGTCACAAATGCAAAACATAGAACCATATGAGCTTCTATGAAGAAAATTAACTCTCAGCCAAAACCAGCACAGTGTATTTAAATCATTCATTTAAATATATATATATATATATATAATCAAAATAATAATATGAAGGAAAGTGTAGCAAAGCACAAAGTGGCAGATCCATGTACTTATCATTTACAGCTTCCCAGCCTTTTAAAAATTTGTCACCTTCTAATAACATTTCCAAGTAGGATTTGCAGTTATTCAGATTAAGGAAGGGGTCTTATACTGTACAATTCTCCTACTACTTCCTATGTACTCCAGAGTTTGGTTGGGGGATGGTAAATGTAGCATACCTGAATGTACAGACTGGCAGTTGCTAACTGTGGCATAGGCCCTCACTTCACTAATCACCAACATACATTAGAGTGACTGTGAGGCTACTGTGCTTTTGCTAAAGATTCAGTAACTCCAAGAAGAGTGTTAGATGGGAGCAAAACTAACATAAAACTTCTAATTAATTCCTTCCCCTCAGCTATGCTCTTTAATCCAATTAATAATGTCCTGACCTATCTATAGACAGGCAAAACACTAGAGGGTGGAAAGGCCTTGCAGAAAGATCCGGACAGATTGGAGAGCTGGGTGATCACCAGCCACATGAAGTTTAATAAGAGCAAATGCCGGGTCCTGCACCTGGGACGCGGCAACCCTGGCTATACATACAGACTGGGCAATGAGATGCTGGAGAGCAGCCCCACAGAGAGGGATGTGGGGGTCATGGTTGACAGCAAGTTGAATATGAGCCAGCAGCGTGCCCTGGCAGCCAGGAGGGCCAACCGTATCCTGGGGTGCATCAAGCACAGCATTGCTAGTCGGTCGAGGGAAGTGATTGTCCCGCTCTACTCTGCGCTGGTGCGGCCTCACCTTGAGTACTGTGTGCAGTTTTGGGCACTGCAGTGCAAAAAGGTTGTGAAACTATTGGAGAGGGTTCAGAGAAGGTCTACAAAGATGGTGAAGGCCTAGAGAGGAAGACGTATGAGGAGTGGCTGAGGTCACTTGGTCTCTTTAGCCTGGAAAAGAGGAGGCTGAGGGGAGACCTCATCATGGTCTACAGCTTCCTCACAACAGGGAGTGGAGGGGCAGGCACCGATCTATTCTCTTTAGTGACCAATGATAGGACCCGAGGGAATGGAGTCAAGCTGTGACAGGGGAGGTTCAGGCTGGACATCAGGAAGAGGTTCTTCACCGAGAGGGTTGTCACGCACTGCAACAGGCTCCCCAGGGAAGTAGTCACGGCACCAAGCCTGTCGGAGTTCAAGAAGCATTTAGAGTATGCTCTTAGTCATATGGTCTGAATTTTTGGGTGGACCTGTGTGGTGCCAGGAGTTGGACTTGATGATCCTTATGGGTCCCTTCCAACTCAGGATATTCTATGATTCTATGAAAAGTGTTCCTAGTTTAATATTTGTTCTGTGAGGAGTTTGGTTTCATGTAATACAAGTTCTATAATGATCCAGTGAAGGTAAATATTGTTCACCTTTTATCCAATTTGTCATTCATTTTAGTCCTGAAGTTTTTCTGAATGAAAATAGTTATTTGGCATGTCCAAAAAGGAATTACAATCATTTTCCTATTGAGAAGGTGTCCTGGTTTCAGTTAGGACAGAGTTATTTTTCCTCCTAGTAGCTGGTATAGTGCTATGTTTTGGATTATGATGAGAAGAGTGCTGATAACATGCTGATGTTTTAATTGCTGCAGAGCAATGCTTACACCAAGCCAAGGACTTTTCAGCTCCTCGCTCTGTCCCGCCAGCGGGCAGGCTGGAGGGGGGGGGGGCGGGGCAGCAAGAGCTGGGAGGGGACAGCCCCAGGACAGCTGACCCAAACTGGCCAAAGGGGTATTCCATACCATCTGATGTCATGCTGAACAATATATATGGGGTGGCTAGCCAGGGTGGGGGGCTGGCTCTCGGGGTTGGGCTGGGCATCGGTCAGCAGGTGGTGAGCAATTGCATTGTGCATCACTTGTTTGTACATATTATTATTATTATTATTATTATTATTATTATTATTATTTTCTATCTTAATAAACTGTCTTTATCTCAACCCACAGGCTTCACTTTCCCATTTCTCTCCCCCATCCCAGAGAGGGAGGGGGGAGGGTGAGCGAACGGCTGTGTGGTGTTTAGCTGCCGGCCGGGTTAAACCACAACAGAAGGATTTAAAAGCTCACTGAAGAAAATAAAAATCTTAATTATAACATCAATTACTACTGGATCAGGTCAATAATGTTTTGCAGGCTTTTTCAATATAATACTCTCTTGTTCCTTAAGGTGAATTAATGGTATCTTCTCTTTTGACTTGCAGGTTACCTTCCTATCCATCTAGTTCAATCTTAATAACAGCATTTATATTAAAACTGTAATTCCAATTCACAGTGTTTGCGTGCATGAGTGGTAGCTGCATACTGATTTCTTAAGCAGTCTTCCTTTGATAGTACTTATGAACCAAGTAAATAGGCCCTATTAATACGCTTTTTTTTTTCTTGATAGTAGAATGTAACAAGCAGCCTTTCTTGTCTACACCAGTACTTTACCTGAATTAACTTGATAAATTTGTCTGCCAGATTTTCTGGGAAAATACTCTGGGCATTTCTGAAAGAATTATTATGGGAGTAAATTCAGAACATCTGTGGCTAAGTAGAACTTTTGACTGTAAGAGTTTTGATAAGAATATGCCAGTATTTCACTGTTAACTTGTTCCAAGATCTTCAGCTCCTTGTTGCATCCTGCATGAAGTTCAACAAGGCCAAGTGCTGGGTCCTGCACCTGGGGCACAACAACCCCAAGCAGAGCTACAGACTGGGAGAGGAATGGTTGGAAAGCTGCCAGGCGGAGAAGGACCTGGGAGTACTGGTCGATAGCCGGCTGAATATGAGCCAGCAGTGTGCTCAGGTGGCCAAGAAGGCCAACGGCATCCTGGCTTGTATAAGAAGCAGTGTGGCCAGCAGGGCTAGGGAAGTGATCGTCCCCCTGTACTCGGCTCTGGTGAGGCTGCACCTCGAGTACTGTGTTCAGTTTTGGGCCCCTCGCTACAAGAAGGACATCGAGGTGCTTGAGCGAGTCCAGAGAAGGGCGACGAAGCTGGTGAGGAGTCTGGAGAACAAGTCCTACGAGGAGTGGCTGAGGGAGCTGGGCTTGTTCAGCCTGGAGAAAAGGAGGCTCAGGGGCGACCTTATTGCACTCTACAGGTACCTTAAAGGAGGCTGTAGCGAGGTGGGAGTTGGTCTATTCTCCCACGTGCCTGGTGACAGGACGAGGGGGAATGGGCTAAAGTTACGCCAGGGGAGTTTTAGGTTGGATGTTAGGAAGAACTTCTTTACCGAAAGGGTTGTTAGACATTGTAACGGGCTGCCCAGGGAAGTGGTGGAGTCACCATCCCTGGAGGTCTTTAAAAGATGTTTAGATGTAGAGCTTAGTGATATGGTTTAGTGGGGGACTGTTGGTGTTGGGTCAGATGTTGGACTGGATTAAGCAATTTAGCATATATTTCCTTCTATACTAATGAGAATACATTTTTTTTCTCAGTAGACTATGTTGTCCCTTTTCTACTCTTTTTGTTCAGTTCCCAAAAGCTTATTCCATATTTAATTGAAATTAATTCCAAAAAGCTCAGTTTTGCTTTCCTTCACATATTTAACACTCACTGTAAATATGGGCTTGCTAGAAATATAAATCAAACGAACAAAACAAATCTCCAAAACCCTGTTTTTATGACTAATGGTCCATTTATATGGACAGTGTCCAGTTTTGGCTAACATCTTGGGATTATACTCCATTTATGCTTTAGCAGATAAATATACCTTTCCAAATGATTGTTAAATAACCTACCTTGGCCTTTCCCTATAAATACTGATTAGTAAAACAGTCAATTACTAAACAGAATTAATCACTTTAAAACACGTTAATTTGATTAAGTCAGAGTATGGATCAATTTTACGCACGCCAGGCAACAAAGGAAGAAAATTTCAAGCTGTTGTATAAATAAGACTCAATTTATTGCAAATAAGAAAGATGTGCTTTTATTTGTTTTTATTCCTCCTTCCTCATGATGGAATTTGGCACCATGTTTCAAGAGAGTGGTAGTGGCCTGAAGCCTTAAAAAACAAGTCAGCAGTGCTTTGCTTTCCTTCTTTAAATGAGCTCTGCTTGGCATCTGTTATGTTTCTAACAATTAGAAGATTGTGCCTAATTTATAAAGAAAGACACTTTTTATGTCAAATGGCATAAAACTTTCATCTCCCTCAAGGCCCATTTCAAATAGCTACTCATCACTATGCTATAATGTCTGCGGTTACTCGAGAGAATAATGTTGGGCTGTATCTTTAACATGTCTAAATTAATTCTTCTGTGACCTTGTTCAAGACAACAGCTTTTCATTTGAGATTATATTTTACCACTTAGTCCTTCCAGTTCTTTACTCAATACAAATGCTCACATAAAGTGCTTAGGGAAAGCACCAGAAATAAGTAGGTGATAAACTACTATGTAGCTTTAAATGCCTAGGGTAAATCTGAAGCTAATTTTCAGAGTTTATTTCCAAAAAAAGAAGAGGTAATTGTTTAGAAAGGCAATAATCTTGGTTAGAAAATACACAAATGCAGCTATTTAAGCTTGATGCACTTTTTTTTTTCCCCAAAGAAAAATTCCCACTGGAATCATTCATTATTTTCAATTATTTCAGTATTTCACAATCCTTTGATATTTCTGTATCAGTTTGAAATTATTGCTGTGTCTGTTATGAGTTAATCAGCAGAGGGCAATCTCTTCCTTTAAAAATACAAGAAAGTATGGCTTAAAATTACAGAGAACAAATGCTTTTCTTTGCAGTGCTTTTGACTTATTTCAGTTTTAAATTTCATAAATAATTATAAGTGCAATGTTATTTTTAATGTAATACTTCCAAACTGAAACAGAAATATGTTTATTTTAGAAATATAGCTTCTTTTTTTCTTTTTTCAAGAGCTGGGCAGCTGGACTCTACCAGAACCGCTCTCTCTCCTCAAAGGGACAGGAGGAGAAAATACAATGAAAAGGGCTCAAGGGTTGAGATAAGGACAGGGAGATCACTCAACAATTATTGTCACAGGCAAAATAGGATCAGCATAGGGAGATTAATGTAATTTATTACCTATTACTAACAAGCTAGAGCAGTGAGAAACTGTAAACTAACTAAAAACACTTTCCCCCCCATCCACCTTCTTCTACATCCTCCCTCTGAGCAGTGCAGGGGAACAGGGAATGGGGGCTGCGATCAGTCTGTAACACTTCGTCTCTACCTCTCCTTCATAGATTCATAGAATCATAGAATATCCTGAGTTGGAAGGGACCCATAAGGATCATCAAGTCCAACTCCTGGCACCGCACAGGCCTACCCAAAAGTTCAGACCATGTGACTAAGTGCACAGTCCAATCGCTTCTTAAATTCAGACAGGCTTGGTGCAGTGACTACTTCCCTGGGGAGCCTATTCCAGTGTGCAACCACGCTCTCGGTGAAGAACCTCCTCCTGATGAACAGCCTAAACTTCACCTGCCTCAGCTTAGCACCGCTCCTGCGGGTCCTATTACTTGTGTTTACGGAGAACAGGTCTCCTGCCTCTCCACTCCCCCTCGCGAGGAAGTTGTAGACTGCGATGAGGTCCCCCCTCAGGCTGAACAGGCCCAGTGACCTCAGCCGCTCCTCATATGTCTTCCCCTCTAGGCCCTTCACAATCTTTGTAGCCCTCCACTGGACACTCTCCAACAGTTTAATGTCCTTTTTGTACTGTGGTGCCCAGAACTGCACACAGTACTCGAGGTGAGGCCGCACCAGTGCAGAGTAGAGCGGGACAATCACTTCCCTCGACCGACTAGCAATGCTGTGCTTGATGCACACCAGGATACGGTTGGCCCTCCTGGCTGCCAGGGCACGCTGCTGGCTCATATTCAACTTGCTGTCAACCACGACCCCCAGATCCCTCTCTGCGGGGCTGCTCTTCAGTGTCTTGTTGCCCAGTCTGTACATATAGCCAGGGTTGCCGCGTCCCAGGTGCAGGACCCGGCATTTGCTCTTATTAAACTTCATGTGGCTGGTGATCACCCAGCTCTCCAATCTGTCCGGATCTCTCTGCAAGGCCTTTCCACCCTCAGCCGAGTCCACAACTCCTCCAAGTTTGGTGTCGTCAGCAAATTTTCTCAAAACACCTTCTAGTCCTACATCCAAATCGTTTATAAAAACATTGAAGAGGACTGGCCCTAAAATGGAGCCTTGAGGGACCCCACTAGTGACCATCCGCCAGACTGATGCGGCCCCGTTTACCAGAACCCTTTGAGCCCTGCCCATCAGCCAATTGCTCACCCATCATATGATGTTTTTAAGTTGGATGCTGGACATTTTGTCCAGTAGGATCCTATGGGAAACTGTGTCAAAAGATTTACTGAAATCCAAAAAGATCACATCAGCTGGTTTCCCTTGGTCAACTAGCCGGGTGATCTTATAAAAAAGGAAATCAAATTTGTTAGGCAGGACCGACCCCTCGTGAACCCATGTTGGCTGGGACCAATGACTGCATTGTCATGCTCTTCCTTTGTTCCCACATGGGGTCCTTCCCATGGCATACAGTCCTTCCTGTACTGATCCTGCATGGGCTTCCCACAGGTAGCAGCTCTTGTGTAAGATTCATTCAGGATTTGTACAGGAATGAGGTTCAGGGGGACTTCTGTGCACATGCAGTTCCTAGGTGAGAATTCACATAGACTTCTTTTTTTTAAATGCACTGTTGTGGTTTAAACTGGCTGGAAGCTAAACACCACACAGCCATTCGCTCACCCTCCCCCCTCCCTCTCTGGGATGGGGGAGAGAAAGGGGAAAGTGAAGCCTGTGGGTTGAGATAAAGACAGTTTATTAAGATAGAAAATAATAATAATAATAATAAGTACAAACAAGTGATGCACAATGCAATTGCTCACCACCCGCTGACCGATGCCCAGCCCAACCCCGAACAGCCGCCCCCCCACGCCGGCTAGCCACCCCTATATATTGTTTAGCATGACGTCAGATAGTTTGGAATACCCCATTAGCCAGTTTGGGTCAGCTGTCTTGGGTCTGTCCCCTCCCAGCTCTTGCTGCACCCCCAACCTGCCCACTGGCAGGGCAGAGCATGAAGCTGAAAAGTCCTTGGCTTAGTGTAAGCATTGCTCTGCAGCAATTAAAACACCAGCATGTTATCAGCACTCTTCTCATCCTAATCCAAAACATAGCACCCTACCAGCTACTAGGAGGAAAAATAACTCTGTCCTAACTGAAACCAGGACATATATCCACCCCTTATTCCATACCATTTATGTCATGCTCAGGTTACACTCTTTCCAATACATTCTAGTTAATCACTATTTTCCTCTATGGTAGTAATTACACACAGTATTATATAATAATTAACATAATACAACTCAACTCATGGGCTATTCTCACCCAGTATTAAATCCCCCTGAGGTACACAATGAACCTCCCCATTCTTTTGCATTACCCACCAAGTGCATGCAGGTCCTTGAGCAAAAGCAATCCCACGAATGGGTTTGCCTTTTCCTGGGGCAGGAGTAGCCCAGACTGTTTTACCCAGCATGTTTCTTACATGCACGACAGGAACTTTATCCCCTTCTACTGTACGTAGCAGGTTTGATTGTGCAGGTCCAGCTCGGTTGGCAGATCCCCTAGTATTGACTAACCAGGTGGCCTTTGCCAAATGTGTATCCCAATTTCTGAATGTCCCAGCACCCATTGCTTTCAGTGTAGTCTTTAACAGTCCATTGTATCGCTCAACTTTACCGGAGGCTGGTGCATGATAGGGGATGTGATACACCCACTCAATACCATGTTCTTTGGCCCAAGTGTCTAGAAGGTTGTTTCGGAAATGAGTCCCATTGTCTGACTCAATTCTTTCTGGGGTGCCATGTCGCCATAGGACTTGCTTTTCAAGGTCCAGGATAGTGTTTCGGGTGGTGGTATGGGGCACAGGATATGTTTCCAGCCATCCGGTGGTTGCTTCCACCATTGTAAGTACGTGGCGCTTGCCATTGCGGGTTTGAGGGAGTGTGATATAATCAATCTGCCAGGCCTCTCCATATTTATATTTCAGCCATCGTCCTCCGTACCAAAGAGGCTTTGACCATTTGGCTTGCTTGATTGCAGCACATGTTTCACAATCATGAATAACCTGTGCTATAGTGTCCGTGGTCAGGGCGACCCCTCAATCATGGGCCTACCTGTATTTTGCATCTCTTCATTAATGGCCTGAGGTGTCATGGGCCCATCGGGCTATAAATAATTCACCCTTATGTTGAAAGTCCAAGTCCCCCCAAGCCACTTAAATCTTAGCAGCCTGATCCACCTGCTGGTTGTTTTGATGTTCTTCAGTACCCCGATTCTTGGGTACATGAGCATACTTTTACGACCAGGTTCTCTACCTGGGCAGCAATATCTTGCCATAACACAGCAGCTCAGATGGGTTTGCCCCTGCGCTGCCAGTTGTTCTGCTTCCATTGCTGTAACCACCCCCACAGGGCCCTTGCTTGTCGGAATTCGTCTAGCTTCTCTATGCACACGTCTCTAGCACTAATATAATTGGTACAACGGTGTCGTCTCTCCTCCTGAACATAGTTCCGCATATTTTAGTTGTAACATCACTCAAGGTTATCAGCCCTGGGCCTACACTATCTTCACAGTCCTTCAAGGCCTGAGTTGCGCACTGTAATTAAATCATGCCCCTTCTCATTTAAACATAGCTCCACAATTCCCCCTTTTTGTTTTTGAGCAACCCAGGCCTGGTCTACTACCTTTAACACTGGAAACATTGCAATAAGCAAGGCACTATAAGCAACAGGGTAAAAATAGAATAGTGCTTTGCAGCGATGCTGCTTCTCACTCACACAGCACAATCATGCAAAGAGGCTTCTTGTACCTTTCATTCATACCACAAGAAAGTATCACTTAAAGTAATTTGTCTGCGGCTTCAGGAGGTCCTTGTCTACTCCTGTGGTGAGCGGCTGAGAGTGGAGACCCCTCCGAGGAAAATGCTCAGGGTGCACCTAGGGGCGTCCATTCCACAGTCGATCCCACAGCCGAGCAGAGCGGCTCCTGGTGCAAGAAATTATGCTAGTTTTGTATAATGACACCAAAGAGATGCATTGCGATAAGGAGCGAGTGTGGCATTGACAATTTGTTTCATGGTTTGGTTTTTGCCCATGTAATTGAACCTTACACATGGTGTGGCTGTTACACTTCCCAGAGTATCTAATTCCTGTGGCTCTAGGGTCAATCACAGCAAGTGAACAATCCAGTCTTTGTTATCTGCTGGGAGCCCCACCAGACATGTCGTAAATGGGTCGTTAGCACTAGCCAGGGACAGGCACATCGCTTCTTGTCCTGTCATGTTGGCGAGGGTGACCCAGATGTTGCAGCATGGTTGGATGGAGACCCAGGTCTGGCAATAACCGATGACAGCGGCGATTATGAGGAGGAGGCCAACCATGGCCTTACCCCCTTGCTGGTACCCATCTTGGTCCGTGACCTGTGGAGACACAAGCATACTCTCGACCCCAAGTTATTAGAGGCTGGGGTCCCTCCCAAAGACCTGTATTTAATTTTTTTACCATCACTAAGACCTGCTCTGATTGTGGCACCCGTGACAGTGTGGAATTCATACTTTTGTAATGTTTTACTATGGGTGGTACCTCTTTGTGAGGAAAGGGTAATGCTAGGTGATTCATTACGTAAAGTGCCTTTCCCAACCTGTTCTGTGGTGTTTCCTAGGTGTCTCCCCCTTTTTGTTTATTTAGCAGTGTTTTCAAGGTGCAATGTGTTAGTGTGGCTCTGCATGTGAATAATACAATACAGGTGCACTCGCTGCTCTACCAAAAATAACAGCTCTTTAAATTTTAGAAAGAGGTTTTCTATTGGGATATGTCTCAAATGTGTCCTCTCAATGCACTGAGCAACACCTACAGCATATTGCGAGTCCAATACAATATTCAAAGGTACTAGTTTTTTTTTTCTTC
Source organism: Heteronetta atricapilla (assembly GCA_011075105.1). Lineage (NCBI taxonomy): Eukaryota > Metazoa > Chordata > Aves > Anseriformes > Anatidae > Heteronetta > Heteronetta atricapilla. The sequence continues at coordinate 36,062 of MU014080.1, forward strand.
CTTTTTTTTTCCTTTTTTTTCTTTTTTTTTCCTTTTTCTTTGTTTTTCTTTTTTTTTTAAATTTTCTCTTTTGTTTTGTTTTGTTTGTTTTCTGGCTGTAATGTCCTTCATCACTGCACTGATTTGTCGCAAATCAGGCATTAATCTCCATTTCCCGCTCTTCTTCTTGATGACAAACACTGGTGAATTCCATGGGCTGTTTGTCAGAACAATATGTCCTTGTTGGAGTTGTTCTTGAATCAGCTCCTGCAGACTACTGCTCAGAAAAGAATCAATGGAGCAATTCTAGTTCCCTTTGATATTGATAATGCTGGAGACGGTGTCCAAGCCATAGCTTGGCTTTGCCTGTTATAATTGGCATCAATTTTCCCTGGCAAAACAAACAATCCGGTCACAGTTGTACTTGATCGTCCTAGCAGCAATACACTACAGTCAGTCCCAATTGGTCCTTTGACGTTCAATGGAATTTTATGAACGTGAGTACCCCACAAGGTGGCGTCTGTTACTGTGGAGACATCTACTCTGGCACTCCCTCTGGTTCTCGCTGAGGGGGTGTCCACGGTAGTAACTGTGGCAGTGGGGCTGCAGCGTGGAACCCTGCTCCATCGTGGTGCTCCATGGGCTGCAGGGGGACAGCCTGCTGCACCATGGTCCTCATCACAGGCTGCAGGGAATTTCTGCTCCGGCGCCTGGAGCACCTCTCCCCCTCCTTCTTCACTGACCTTGGCGCCTGCAAGGCTGTTCCTCACTCCTCTCACTCTCCCAGCTGCTGTGCCGCGGAGCATTTTTTTTTTCCTGTCTTAAATCTGCTCTCACAGAGGCGCAGAACAACATCACTTATTGGCTCAGCTCTGGTCAGCAGTGGGACCCTTACCTAACATGGGACAGCTTCTAGATCCTTCTCACAGAAGCCACCCCTATGGCCCCCTGCTACCAAAAGTTTGCCACGTAAACCCACTACATTCCACCCCTCGCCTCTGTGAAAAGCATATTTAAGAATCATCACAATATACTCTTTACAATTATCACAATCTTCACAAACTCCACTTCCATCAAAAAGAAAAATAATTCCCCACACTAAAATAAACATAACATCATCACATCATCGACGAGGTGGACAACTTAGACACACGCTACCCCTCGTCCCTTCACCACACTAATATGAAACATATTCCTTCACAATTACAACTTTCTTGAATTCTTCACAACTTTTACATTCACAAAAATGTCCAGTCCATGTTTTGCCCATTACTTCTCTTGACTGTCATCCTTATCTCAAATTCCTTGAGCCCCACATTGGGCGAGTAAAAAACAGTAAGTTATCATGGATTTGGGGTAGGAGATTTGAAGAAACCAATCTTCCAGCAGTATCGGACAATAAATGGCACAGAAACTATAGTAATGCTGATTTGTACTGGACAATTTGTGAATAGCATATGCCAACAATTTGTGAATAGCATATGCCAACCCCAATGTGCCTGTACCAGCAACCCGTTTAGATTGCAGCAATGACTCACTGAAACCAAATTTGAAGAGAACTGCAGTCATGTCCACACCACTTGATACAGCCAGGTAGAAGATTCCTAGAGATACTAATGAAATTTCAACATGGAATGACACCCCTACAGCACCATATTCTTTGAAAACTTTTTTCAGCTGCTGGGATTTACTGAGTTTCTTGTGTTCGCTGCTGAGGTCTGTGGCCGGCTTTTCAGGGGATCCACCCACATCCTTGGCCGAGCTGCCGGCGGCAGCGCCCGCAGAGTTGCTGGAGTGCTGAGGGGGGGCCGGCCCGGGGGACCGGGGAGGGGGGAGCCGAGGGCCGGGCAGGGCGAGCGGCCGGCGGGACTGCGCCGCCTGCACCGCAGGGCTGCACCGTGCGCTCAGCTCGCGGGGAGGAGGAGCCGAGGGCGGAGGTCGGCACGCCTCTCCTCCCTCGCCTGTGAGCAGTGCAGGACATCCCCCCCGGGCGTCCTGGAGTGTTGCTTCCGCAAGCGGCTCAGATCTCTGCTTTGGCCTGGTCCCGCCAAGTTATGCTTTTTCCGCGCCAGATGGTGGGTCCGGCGGGACTTCCGCATAACGTGGGGGCGGCCGTTACCTGACCCTTCACCGTAAGTGCGCGACAGGAGTTTGGAGACCATCGAGCATGGAACCCCGGTCATTCCTTTAACCGCAGGGAGCCCAAAGATACGCGCAGGAGTCCTGGGTTTTCTTTCAGAGTCCACAGATTTTATAGGGGCCATCCCCGGGATTAGCATTTGAGTAGCAGCACAGGCTACTTCCCTTTCTGCCATCATGGTTTTTAATGTTTCTAATACTGTACACCACAACTCGTGGACAGTTTTCACTTCCTTTTTATCTTTTGAATCTCCCGTTATAGTCTTTTCCCACATGGTATTCCCAAATTCTTGCCATTCCGTACCAGAGAACAGCAGGGTCGTCTCTCTAAAATGTCCCCATCGTTGTCCTAACTTGATCAGTTTGATCAGTTTCTTTCCCATTGTCTCGATACCTCTCTTAGAGAGTATTCCAGCGAGCAACGTTGCTGCAGCTTCCACCTCCATAGCTGCGCTTTTCACTGGGAGGGGAGGTCCGTGTCTGCCCTGAGTTTGCACACAGGCAGCACTCCTCCCAGACGTTTTGTTTCACATTCCCCTCCTCTTATTGCTTACCGCAGTCCCGGAGAACTCAGCTGAGCTGAACTATCTGGCGAGTAACCATCCTCTGCTACCAGATGGTGGAATGGGAGTGACCTGGAGTAACAACACAACCTCGATGCGAGTATAATCGTTCTCCTTTAATGAATGTTCTAGCAAGGTATATATATGCTACCCCTACAGCATGCGCAGACAACAACTTGTAATTGGTCTAGCTTCTCTATGCACACGTCTCTAGCACTAATATAATTGGTACAACGGTGTCGTCTCTCCTCCTGAACATAGTTCCGCATATTTTAGTTGTAACATCACTCAAGGTTATCAGCCCTGGGCCTACATTATCTTCACAGTCCTTCAAGGCCTGAGTTGCGCACTGTAATTAAATCATGCCCCTTCTCATTTAAACATAGCTCCACATTTGCTACTATCCATGAATCAGTGTACAGGTAGAGAACTGGCCACTTTTCTCGTTCAGCAATATCTAAAGCCAGCTGGATGGCTTTCACTTCTGCAAATTGACTCAATTCACCTTCTCCCTCAGTAGCTTCTGCAACTCATCGTGTAGGACTCCATACAGCAGCTTTCCATATTCCGATGCTTTCCCACAATGCGACAGGACACATTAGTGAACGGGGCATCTCTCTTCTCATTTTCTGGTAGCTGTTGTACAGTGGGGCTTCTTCAGCACGGACCACCTCCTCCTCTGATCATATCCCAAAGTATTTGCCTTCTGGCCAGTCCATAATCACTTCCAAGATTCCTGGGCGACTGGGGTTTCCTATTCGAGTCCACTGAGTAATCAGTGCAACCCACTTACTCCATGTAGCATCAGTTGCATGTTGTGTAGAGGGGACCCTTCCTTTGAACATCCAGCCCAGTACTGGCAGTCGGAGTGCCAAGAGGAGCTGTGCTTCAGTACCGACCATTTCCGAAGCAAATCAAACTCCTTCATATGCTGCCAATATTTATTTTTCAATTGGAGTGTAGCAGGCCTCAGATCCTCTGTATCCCCGACTCCAAAACCCTAGGGGTCGACCTCGAGTTTCCCCAGGTTCTTTCTGCCAGAGGCTCCAGGTGGGGCCATTCTCCCCAGCTGCAGTGTAGAGCACATTCTTTACATCTGGTCCTGTTCGGACTGGCTCCAGGGCTACTGCATGAACTATTTCCTGCTTAATTTGTTCAAAGCCTTGTCGTTGCTCAGGGCCCCATTCAAAATCATTCTTCTTACAGGTTACTTGGTAGAGCGGGTTTACAATCAGACTGTAATTTGGAATGTGCATTCTCCAAAACCCCATGACACCTAGGAAAGTTTGTGTTTCCTTTTTGCTAGTTGGTGGAGACATAGCTGTTATTTTGTTGATCACATCCATTGGGATTTGACGACGTCCATCTTGCCATTTTATTCCTAAAACCTGGATCACTTGTGCAGGTCCTTTAACTTTATTTTGTTTTATGGCAAAACCAGCCTTCAGGAGGATTTGGATTATTTTCTTCCCTTTCTCAAAAACTTCCTTGGCTGTGTCACCCCACACAATGATGTCATCGATGTACTGCAGGTGTTCAGGAGCTTCCCCCTGCTCCAGCACAGACTGGATCAATCCATGGAAAATTGTAGGGCTATGTTTCCACCCCTGGGGCAGCTGATTCCAAGTATATTGGACTGCCCTCCAAGTGAAAGCAAACCGTGGTCTGCACTCTGCTGCTAGAGGGATGGAGAAAAATGCATTAGCGATATCAATTGTGGCGTACCACTTGGCTGCCTTTGATTCCAGTTCGTACTGGAGTTCTAGAATGTCCGGCACTGCAGCACTCAGTGGTGGTGTGACTTCGTTCAGGCCACGATAGTCCACCGTTAGTCTCCACTCACCATTAGATTTTCGCACTGGCCATATGGGACTATTAAAAGGTGAATGAGTCTTGCTAATCACTCTTTAGCTCTCCAGTCGACGAATTAGCTCATGGATGGGAATCAGGGAGTCTCGGTTGGTGCGATATTGTCGCCAGTGCTCAGTTGTAGTAGCGATTGGCATTTGTTGTTCTTCGACCCTCAGCAACCCCACAACAAAAGGGTCCTCAGAGAGACCGGGCAAGGTAAACAACTGTTTAATACCCTCTGTCTCTAAGGCAGCTATGCCAAAAGCCCAGCAGAACTCTTTTGGGTCCGTGAAATATCCTCTTCTAATATAGTCTATGCCAAGGATGCACGGAGCATCCGGGCCAGTCACAATACGGTGTTTTTGCCACTCATTCCCAGTTAGACTCACTTCAGCCTCCAATACAGTTAACTGCTGGGATCCCCCCCGTCACTCCATAAATACTGATATAGCTTGATGGCATTACAGTACATTGTGCACCGGTATCTACTAAAGCTCTATACTTCTGTGCGTCTGACGTGCCAGGCCATCGAATCCACACAGTCCTATAAACTCGATTGTTCCTTTCCTCCCCCTGGCTGGAGGCATTGCCCCTCTAATCCTCATCAGAATCTTCCTTCCTGTGTTTAAAGGACTGCCTGCTGGAAGTTGGAGCAGCAAACTTTTCAGAGAACCCATTTTCCCGATTGTTTTCTTTTGCAACTCACGTACCCGTGCCTCTAGGGTCGCGGTGGATTTTCCATCCCATTTTCTCATGTCCTCTCCATGGTCACGTAGGTAAAACCAGAGGGTGGCACAGGGTGTGTAGCCACCATATCGTCTTCCTTGCACGGATGAGCGCTTACCTCTAATAGCAGAGACATTGGTTTGTACAGGTGGGGAGGAAAATAATCTCTCTTCAAGGTGGTGGACCTTTTCAGAAAGTTTCTCCAAAGTATTCTCTTTCAGTTGATGGACGTTTTCATAAAGTTTGTCCACAGCCGAGACGCAGGCCTGTAGGGAAGAGGAGAGACTTTCTTCGTACTGCCGGAGTTGTTTAGCCACATCACCCACTGAGGGTTCCTCATCCTCTTTCCAGCCATTATTGCCAATGAGCTGGCATATGATGATAGTGCGCTCCGTATAAACTTCCACCACACTTGACTTCATCTGGATCTGTGGGTATTTGTCCATTGTCTGGGTCCTCATAAATCACCTCCCGTACGGCTAATTCCCTCAGGTACTGAATTCCCTTCTCCATAGCGGTCCACTTGCCTGGCAGACATACGAGTTCTTCCTTGTAGGGATACCTTTCCCTTACAGCGTACAGGAGACGCCTCCAGAGGCTGTAAGATCATACTCCTTCTCCAATTGCTTTGTCAATGCCTGCATCTCTAGCAAGGGATCCCAGCCGCCTGGCTTCCCTGCCCTCTAAATCCACATAATTGGCTCCGGTATCCCAGCACCAGAGCAGCCAGGTGACAAGCTGCTCACCTCTTTTTGCACATCTCGTAGCTCATGCTGTTATAGGTTTTGGGTAATTACTGCTGATTTTTCAGCATCCCCATCTTCATCCTCCTGCATCCCTGATGGCCCAGCCTCATCTTCTCCATACCTAGACCTAGCAGAAGACTCTCTGTGTTCTAAACGACCTGAGTCTCTATACCATTTTTTCACCTTGTCTACAGGGGCAACTTGTACTGCTACAGCTCGTTTCTCTGGCTCAGCCACAGGAGCTGGAGCAGCTGCAAGAGCTGGAGTGGCTGCAGGAGCTGGAGCTGGGACAGCTGCAGGGGCTGGAGTGGCTGTAGGAGCTGGAGCTAGAGCGGCTGCAGGGGCTGGAGCGGCTGCAGGGGCTGGAACTGGAGTGGCTGCAGGGGCTGGAGCGGCTGCAGGAGCAGGAACGACTGCAGGGTCTGTCACTAGGTGGACAGTAGCATCAATTGCAGCTCGATACACATAGGCCAGGCCCCAACACTCTACAGTGAGTTGTGTCAATTTGGAACTGCCAGAGTCATGACACTCTTTTTTCAAGCATTCTACCAGTTTTTTTAGATTTTGCAGTTGTTCAGGGGTGAATTTCGTAAACATCGGAGGTAGAAACCTGCCCATATCCTCCCACACTCCCTGCCACTCACAACTATCCCGCCTCAGGACAGATCTCTGGATGAGATTCCTAAGTAGTTGTTTAACTTTAAACAAAACCTGAAGCGCATTCAGGAGACATAAGAACAAGAACATGCTGGTCTGAGTATCCCAAGGATATTCAACATCTTGGAGAGTTATCGTAACTAGCTCGGGGGATAAGAGGGTGCTGAAGGAGGAAGGGAGAATGAACAAGTAGGGAAAAATATATTCCCCTGTCCCCTCCACAGACTGGCTCCCTAATGAAAAAAGGCAGTAGGTGTAATTGTTAATGGTTTCTGAGATATAGTTCCCAAAGTACAGAGTCGACGACAGTGCTGAGTACAAATACCAAGTTAGAATCATGGCCAGATATTTCATCATATCGTAAGCTATTGTTAAACCGCAAAGTACCATAACGATCTTAAACCAGGGCCCGGAAGGATAAACAGCACGACAGGGATCACATACAGAAAGTAACGTGCTATAAAATTCAGTTTGGAATACAGGCACAGCAGACTTGAGATTAAAGCAATCAACCTTCTGATTAGCAACTATTAAGCAGCTCTAATACTTATACCAATTTTAGTTTAACACACTCTGGTCAGATCTGTCGTTATCTCAACCCTTCGTGCCCCACGTTGGGTGCCAAAAGGACTGTTGTGGTTTAACCCGGCCGGCAGCTAAACACCACACAGCCGTTCGCTCACCCTCCCCCCTCCCTCTCTGGGATGGGGGAGAGAAATGGGAAAGTGAAGCCTGTGGGTTGAGATAAAGACAGTTTATTAAGATAGAAAATAATAATAATAATAATAATAATAATAATAATAATAATAATATGTACAAACAAGCGATGCACAATGCAATTGCTCACCACCTGCTGACCGATGCCCAGCCCAACCCCGAGAGCCAGCCCCCCACCCTGGCTAGCCACCCCATATATATTGTTCAGCATGACATCAGATGGTATGGAATACCCCTTTGGCCAGTTTGGGTCAGCTGTCCTGGGGCTGTCCCCTCCCAGCTCTTGCTGCACCCCTAGCCTGCCCGCTGGCAGGACAGAGCGAGGAGCTGAAAAGTCCTTGGCTTAGTCCAAGCATTACTCTGCAGCAATTAAAACATCAGCATGTTATCAGGCCTCTTCTCATCCTAATCCAAAACATAGCACCCTACCAGCTACTAGGAGGAAAAATAACTCCGTCCTACGTGAAACCAGGACATGTACTCACTATTGTATTGCAATGGTTGACTGAACCAATAGATTCTTGATTTTTTGTCATTTACAGCCTCTTTTTCACTTGAAAATTGAATGAAAATTAGAGTATTTTCATGTTCGCATAAAAGTCTCTTTAATAACCCCAACTATATTACTATATAAATAGTATTGTGGAAAAAATGCCATTACTTACAATACTAATATTGAACATCATTCCTCAAAAACAGGTGTTAGGATATGAAGCCTGCTATAAAGCTCTGAATACCCATGATGAGTGTAAAATAGGAGAAAGCACTGCTCAGCAACCACAAAACAGAAGTGTGTTATCAACATTACTTTTCTCCTAAATCCAAAACATGTCACCATATCAGCCACTATAAAGAAAATTAACCCTATCTCAGCTGAAACCAGTGCACACAACTTCTCAAGTATGATGGATAGTACCTTAGCAACTTAATCCTCCAGTTCCCTCAGGATCCTCAGATTCATCTCATCAGGTCCCATGGACTTGTGCACATTCACGTTCCTTAGACAGTCTCAAACCTGATCTTCTCCTACAGTGGGCAGTTCTTCATTCTCACAGTCTTTCCTTTGCTTTCTGCCACTTGGGCTGTGTGGCTAGAACACTTGCTGGTGAAGACTGAGGCACGAAGTGCCAAAAGTTGTTCAGTACCTCAACCTTCTCCATATCCTTGGTAGCCAGGTTGATCCCTGGCTGCTTGGATAATGTCTCTTTATTCCTCCCAGGTTACCTGTCCTTGCTTCCACCCTCTGTAGGCTTGCTTTTTGTGCTTGAGCTTGACCAGGCTCCCCTCATTCATCCATGCAGACCTTCCAGTGTTTTTGCCTCACTTCCTCTTCGTTGGAATGCATCGCTCCTGAGCTTGGAGGGGGTGATCCTTAAATATTAGCCAGCTTTCTTGTACCCCTCTTCCCTCCAGTGCTTTATCCCACTCTTCCAAGCAGATTCCTGAAGAGGCCAAAGTCTGCTCTCCCGAAGTCCAACATTTTGAGCTTGCTGTGCACCTTCCTCACTGCCCTCAGGATCTTAACTCCACCATTTCATGGTCACTGCAGCCAAAGCTTCACATTCTCCACAAGCCCCTCCATCTCCAGCCAGAGCTCCATGCACTCCAACTGGTCATTAACATCCCCTCCTTGTCTCCTCCTGGGCGACATCCCCTCCTCATCTCCTCTGCCTGTCCTTCCTAAAGTGCCTATGTCCTTCCTATACAACACTCATCTGCAAACTTCCTGAGGGTGCACTCTTCCCCTTCATCCAGGTCATTAATGAAGATGTTAAACAAGACTGGACCCAGTATTGAACACTGGGGTGCACCACTAGTGACATGCTTCCAACTGGTCCTTTATGGTAAATCACAAGATTAGATTGGATGATTGGAAGCTACCACATTTTCATAACGGTTCTTTGCCTTCATTGTCCATTGATCTGTTAAATGAAGTTTAACAAATAGGAGAGGGAAGGGAAAGAAAGGAGAGGGAAGGGAAAGAAAGGAGAGGGAAGGGAAAGAAAGGAGAGGGAAGGGAAAGAAAGGAGAGGGAAGGGAAAGAAA